>JAJLUZ010000027.1:0-196408 GCA_030570095.1 Kurtzmaniella quercitrusa | reverse complement strand
AAGTGTTCTTGTTAGGGGTACATTGAGGAGTTGGCTTACATGTAGCTGAAGTCGTACAGCTGGTAGTTGGAACACCGGTGGTTTGACAGACAACAGTAGTGAATGGAGTCACAACTTGAGAGACAGTAGTCAAAACAGTAGTACCCGAGATGGTCGTAGGAGCACTGGTGGTAACTGCAATAGTAGATGGCAACTTGGTGACAACAGACGAGGTGACAACAGTGGTTCTTTCAACCAAGGAACTGACAGTCACGTCAGTGGTAACACAGGAGCTAGATGACTCAACAGTAGTGACACATGATCCAGATGGGCCAGTGGAGACTGGGGCAGAACTAGATGGAACAACCGAAGATGGAACAGAGCTAGAAGCTGGAACAGAACTAGATGGAACAACCGAAGATGGAACAGAGCTAGAAGCTGGAACAGAACTAGATGGAACAACTGAAGATGGAACAGAGCTAGAAGCTGGAACAGAGCTAGATGGAACAACCGAGGATGGAACAGAGCTAGAAGCTGGTACAGAACTAGATGGAACAACCGAGGATGGAACAGAGCTAGAAGCTGGCACAGAACTAGATGGAACAACTGAGGATGGAACAGAGCTAGATGAAACCACGGATGAAGAGACGGAGCTAGAGGACTGACTCTTGCACAGAGTTGTTGTAATACAAGTGGTGCCACATACGGAAGACACAACATTTTGGTCTTGACAAGTTGTTGTAGGAACCAAGCCAGTTGAGGTGGAAATAAAGGAAGAGGTCTGCAAAGAGCACACACTACTTACTGCGGTAGTAGTAGAGCACTTTGTTTGAGTGGGTGGCTTTGGCCAACAGTATGGAGACCAGTCATCATTGGAACCACCACATCCGAAGTTGTAAGTGTACTTCTTCTTGTATCCCCAGAGGAGACACTTGAGTGACCATGGGTTAGCATCACACCAGCTGTATTCGATGGAGGTACCTGGCAAACACCATTGAGTACCCTTGTCGATACAGTCGATTTCGAACTCCCAAGACCAAGATAATGCAGACAGAACCTTGGAATGAAGAGAGAAGACGCTGGAACCACAGTTCAAGTTAAGAGTAGACAAGAACAGAATGTCCAATCCAGCCAGGGCCAGACATCCAAGCGAGACACGATGCTTAGATCCACCGATGTTGGTGACAGATCCAAGGGAAAAGTCTGCAGATGGGTAATTGTTCTTCTTACAAGTGTTCTTGTTAGGGGTACATTGTGGAGTTGGAGCACATGAGCTCGATGTAACGGTTGAGCATGTGGATGATGGTACTTTTGTTGTCAGACATACTTTGGTCACCGAAGTTGTGGGTATCAATTGGGAGGTGGTGACAGTCTTGGTTTGGCAAGATTTAGATACAGATGTAACTAGAGAGCATGTGGTGGAAGTTGAAGTGGAGGTTACGCAAGATACGGAAGTAGCGGTAGGGGTAGATGAGGAAGAGGGTATCGTCGAGGAGCAAGCTGGGGGCTTGGGCCAGCAGTATTCTGGCCAGTCGAATTCATCGTCATCGTCACATCCAAAGAGATATCCGTAGTCTTTACTGTGGGACAAACTTTTGCATGCTGCAGAATTTTTATTAGAGGAGGAACACCAGTCGTACTTCACGTGTACCAGTGGTAAACATACATGGTCGCCATGGTCAACACAATTAGCATTGAATTTGTAAGACCAAGACGAACTGCTGGAAATGTGATCAACGCTCGAGTCAAAATCAAAAAGTAAATGGGTATCACTGCCGCACAACAAATTCAAAGAACTTAAATAGTCCTTGCTGAGGGTATCTTTTGTTTCGCAGCCAAGAGTTACTTCATAGATTGAGTCAGAAACCCAATTGACGTTAGAGACGCTAAAGTCAGCAGTTGGGTAATTATTCTTCAGTGCCTTTGCACCAAAACCTCTAGACGAGCAGTTTGGCTTTGGGTTACAACTCCGTCCACTGGACGTAGCTGATACCGTAGCACTTGCAATCAACACTAGGTACGCAAGGGAAAGCATACCTAACTGACTATGTGTAGCGAAGATTTCAAGTAAAGAATCAGAATGTAATTAAGCTACACAAGGGAAAGATCGTCCTTTTAACTAAATAAAATTCAAGGCGATAGGTACATCGACTGAAAAGATAGTCAAGCCGGATATGTCTCCTTCGAGAAGCAGGTTGCGTCCATTTTCAGAGGCACGATTCGTTTTGGGTGGGAATATGCATCGTATGCATGGTAGCTTCTCAAACCTTAACTTGCGCATTTGTGCATAAAATGTTGCAAGATGAATTTAACAAAGAGAAGAACAGACCTTTCCTGGGGATGATGTCTCGCAAAAAACATGTCCCAAGCCGTTACCAGATATGTCCTTCAAGGTGGTTTTAACATAGGTTTTAACTCGGCTCATTGTTACTCTCAATTGAAAGCTCCTATAGGAGTTTTTACTTTCTTAACAATATATCGCGATGCTTCCATACATTAGTATTTTCGCTTGTAAGAGTTAATAAACATCAATAATAAAAAATATACAACATCATGCAAGTCGCGGAATGTCGCCCTTAAACTGGCACTTTGGAAACGAAATCTATTGCCTATTTGGAGACTCGGGTCTTTTTCACGAACAAAAGGTATTTCTACGATCGACGAACAGTCTTCGTTATTGTTACGGCTCCAGTGCATTCGATCATTTTCAACATTGCTTCTCTAATCTATCGGCCGGTTATTTCCGAAGTGAGACTTTTTCTATTTAGCGTCTAAAACTAGCTCGCTTAGAGGTCTACATTAAACAAAGCAGAAGATTTTTCAAGAAATTTCAAATTGTAAACTTCGGTTAAAAAGTGAAATAATAAAAAAAAAAACTCTAGGAGAGCGCGTAGAGGTGTTCTGTAGAATTATTTGACTTACAGGGGAAGCCTTTCGTCTTGAGCCCCTGACTACTTCAAATTTTTTGACATACATACGAGTTGTTGATTAGGAATAGACGAGCACAAAAATTATGACTACGAGCGATTGAATTGGCGTCTACAATTGATTAGATACATTCGCCCACATCTTACATAACTACTTTACTCCTTCCTCGAAGGAATATTACTGATAGTTTAATACGAATAAGCTTTGACGATAAAACTTGTCTTGATAAGCAGAATTCCTCATCTGAGGAAAGAACCACCTCTCTTTCATGTGCTGGCCGGCTGAAAGGGATTGAATAAAAACGCCAATCCAGACGCTCTACTCGGCTTCTTTAATTTTGGAAATATAATTTATGAGTTTAGCGAGAAATAGTGCTATTTTGGGAAATTACTTCATGCACTGTCCGGGTTCTCTTACTGCATCGCTTAATTCGTAAAATGCCATACCATGCAGGGCTACATGCAGATATGCTGTACAAGAGGTTATTTCTGATTAAGATTATTTTCAACATATCTAAGGCATTAATAAAGCTACAACAAACCTTGGCTGCATCATACGAGAACTAGTCTATTATTGGAATTACAGAGAACATCACATTAAAGTTTCAAATTAGTAGTCTACTCCTTCTTCAGGGCCATCGATTATGCACTTAACTGAACCAATTCCAGATCTTACATGGTCATAAGCTTTAATTGCATCTTTAAATGAGAATCTGTCGGTAATCAAAGCCTCAAAATCAATAGGCGCTTTCTCTTTCCCATTCGCGTAGTTCTTGTCTAAAAGTGCAACACTTGTCTTGTAGTCATTAACACCATATCTGAACAGACCGAACATTGTCAATTCTTTGGTAGCGAACTCGGTAATTGGGAACGGTACCTCGGCTCCAGCGTTACCAACTTGTACGTATCTACCGCCGGGGGCAAGCAGGAGAACTGCAGAAGCGATGCATGGGGGCGCACCAGTGCACTCTAAGGCGACGTTAGGGGAAACTCCGAATTTTTTGATCAAGTCTTCATGAGTACCTTCGGTTTTCAGATTAAATGTGTGAGTTACTGCTCCTACATCTGCAGCTAACTTTAATTTGCTATCGAAGACATCAACAATAATTACTTGTGAAGCACCAAAGCTTTTGGCTGCTGCTGCTGCAAGAATTCCAACAGGGCCTGCACCAAAAACTACCACATTATCACCCAAAGCAATTTTGGCAAGTCTCAGTGCATGCACACCCACACTCAAAGGCTCGACCATTGCTCCCAATTCCAAGGAAACGTGGTCAGGGAGCTTAACCAAGAAGTCTTCTGGGCTCTTAAAGTATCGACAAAGAGTTCCTGGGGGGTTTGGTTCACCTTCATTCAGATTTGGTGTGGCAGCAAAACACATATGGGGGCATAAATTGTAATGCCCACTCTTGTATTCTTCACTGAATCTAGATGGCACCCCTGGCTCAATGGCAACTCTGTCTCCCACTTTCAAGGTTGAGACATTCTTGCCGACTTCAACGACTATCCCTGCCGATTCATGGCCCAATACCATTGGTTTGGTGAGGACAAAAGTGCCAATTTTTCCATGAGCATAGTAATGAATATCAGAACCGCAGATACCGGTTTTTTTGACTTCAACAAGAACTTCGTTGTCTTGCTCGAGCTTTGGCGTGTCGTAGTTTTCGAAACTGATGTCGTCGATCTTGTTCAACACGAGAGAAGGGTTGGACATGGCGTTTAGTTGTTTTGGATCAAATTTGGAAGAGAAGAAGAACACTGCAATGAACTTTAATATATGGGTGGGTCGATTTCTTGTTCAGGATGGAAAACCCGTGCCCCCACACACCCCCGAAAAAAGGTCCGTCTCCTGAATTGGGGAACCGTTCCGTAGGCAGGATCAACTGATGGGAAGATATACGCTAACAATTCCACAATTGGAGAGGGCAGAAATTAGAGGTGAGAGAGACTGGGGAATCGGAATATTAAAAATAGATTTGTCACCGGGGCTTGAAGTGGGCTTTGAGACAACTACAGATCAGATTAGGGACGGCCCTTCAGTGGTTAGGCATGGCTTTCGCCAAGATGCGAAAGCCTTACCGTCTACTTCTCTAGCATGCGGTTCGAATGTCGCAAACCTTCTGCGAGAGAAATATTGCAAGTTCTTTTTAACTTTAACTTGCAAGAAACGACCATAGTACAAGAAATTCTCACAGTATATAGAAGTCGACAATAAAACAATTCGAAGGTAAAAATGCACCAGCAGACCAGCTTACCACCTACGAGAAATCATACAATGTAGCGCAGGCCTTGGGGCGTTGATATATTATTTTTATTTTTTTGTCTGGGTTTTTTTTTTAAAAAAAAGAACAATAGAAGGAGGTGTTGCGAGCCCCTACGTGAATCATCGACATCGCATTAGATATGAAGTAAACTTAGGAAAGCCTATCAGCGAGTCCTTGCTAAAATTGGTGAGTTTAAGAGGAATTCATGCCCTACAAGGTGCACTTCTGCATCTGGGCGAAATTTTGCTTCTTGATTCTAACTTTCACACTCCTTGCGAAGGTTTGTGATTGTAAATATAACCTTTGTTAACTGTAAGTTTCGCCCTTCGCCGGTTATACTTTACGCTTTACAACTACTATAGGAAATTTTGTGGGGCATGTTGTCTAGATGATCTGCTGGCTGAACTCCTTGGACTCCGGAACTCTCCGCTGGCTCGAATGGGTAGACCTTGTTCTTGATTTCGCCTGAGCATGTGGGTTTTCTGCGGGGAGTTGATATGTTTGAGCTTATGCAGGATCAGCTGAATGATGAAACCCATGGTGCACGGATGTATCACCACGGTGTCTAGATGATCATCAGATCAACTGGCTGAATTGGCCCAAAAGGGTCTTGTAATTGATGGTGGTATTCACAAAAGTTATCTGGCTATGTTAATTGGTTCCGTTTCTTAATTCCCTCTTTTTTTTCGCTTTTCTTTGACTCTTTTCGTGTTGTCTTTCTCTTTCCTGCTTTCCATAATATTCCGTACTTTAAATTCTCTAACAAAATTGAAATGTCTGGTGAAATTTTCTGTTAAGGCCGACAGGTGAATACAATAACCTATATTGAGTGATCTATCTCTCTCAGCTCAATTGAGATTGTATCTCTTCTTCTTCATCTACATCCCTCCATTTACATCTCTCCATCTATATCTCTCCATCTACATCTACATCGCTTCATCTACATCTCTCTCTTGTGTCATTTTATTCCATGCGGTCATCTATATCCAATGAATTACCTATTTGGTGAAACCTTGCAAAGCTTCCAAAACCTCCAATTCAATGTTAGCTTCAGCAGCAACGGCTTCATCAGAAGAAGAGGCACGCTTTTGGGCATCAGCAATGGAAGACTTGACAGCAGCAGCGTCAAATTGGTCTGGCTTGAAGGCTTCGATGGCGGAAATGGTCAACTTGTTACCGGGTTGAACAGTGGCAAGACCACCGGAGACAAAGTACAGTTCGGTCTCTCCGCTCTTGGAGATGACTTCCAACAAACCGGGTCTCAATTGTTCAACAATTGGGATGTGGTTGGCCAAAATTCCGAGGTCTCCATTTACCGAGGGTAAGTTGACTTGGGCAACTTCAGAATCGGAGTAAAGGGTCTCGTGAGGGAGGGCCAACGACAACCTGAGGGCGTCGGACAGAGCAGCCTCAGAAGCGTAAGCTCTCTTAGCAACGGAGGACGTTTGACGGGCTACCTGGCGAAGGGTTGTTCTGAACATTCTGGGTCTTGATGGGAAGATTCTGGCATTTTTTCCATTTTGGAGCTGCGAGCCCGGTCGGAAAAATCGCGTCTTTTGATTGGCCGTTAGGCTCTCTTGTGATCACGTGACTGCATCCGATATTTCCCACCTCCTACCAGGTCCCTCCCATTTCTGGCCGGTTTCTCTCCCACTCTAGTCGTCGTGGTAACCGGTTATCTGCAGGTCGGTAACTGCAGCGAAATAACTCGATGGGCCTATTTCGGTTTCAATTAGCCAGATTCGGGTTGCCCTGAGCTTATTTTCGTTGGGCTGGTTTGTTTGAGCGTACAGCACAACTTAAGCTTTGTGGTTATTTAATATTTTGCTCGGACTTATGTCGTAGCCCATAGCTTGCATTATGCCAGTCGGCTACACTACCCAAACATACGGTGCCTGAGGCTTGTTGTTCTTTAGACATATACGAAATGGCCATTTCTACTCCGGTACCTGCTTCTTGCTGATGGCTAGTTTAGTTTTGGTGGCTCGCTTAATATCCTATGGTTGCTATGTAGTCAATTGGTCGTATCTGCTGTTTCTTAAACTTCTCGTCTACTCTTGTCCTAATAGTCCTGCGGTCGCTTATTTGTTATTCATCTCGTCGTCAAAGTTAGTACTTTCAGTTTTCTGGTCCAATTACTTGGCTGCTGTGTATGGGCCGCCTCCAGTTATTTTCTTCTCTATTATTCTCTGTGCAATATCGGCAATATGCTATCGTTCTTAATTTAGCAACATCAGGCCCATTTCCAATACTGGCCCCGCTTTCGTAGCCCTTGCATCTTAATGCATCAGCCTTGAAGTGAATTGTAATTTTAGGGTTGAAGCCAGCTCAACTCCATTCTCCACTAATACAGTCCTCACTTCATCCCTGATACATGGCCTGATACATGGCTCCAGGTTGCTCATTTCAACCAAATGGACTCTTCTCCTATTTTCTACTCATCTGGGACATTCGTATCCATTCTAAACCGCTTTAGGGAAAATTTTCATCCTCTAATGTCTTTAAAACTCTAATTGAGTTCTTCGTTACTTAATTCGAGAAATCTGATACACCACTAAATGACCTGATAGCTTAATTGGGCATGCCATGCCTAATTGACGATTTTACATCTTAATTTGGCTCATTACTACCAAAGAGACATTTCTTTACTAGATTTGGGCATGATCTAGATGTCCTTATAATTCATTTAAGCTCTCTATTACAAATAAAGTTCTCTATTATAATTAGAATTAGGTATTATCGTATCTATGGGGGCCACCAATACTCTAAATGAAGGTTTCCTTTGTTTATTGCCTAATTGGTGACTCGCCTTGATCCGGTACTCTGCTACTCTGCTACTCTGCTACTCTGCTACTCTGCTACTCTGCTACTCTGCAATTCTGCTACTCTTCATCCTTCTTTTTGTCCTCTATACTTTAACTTTTACTTTTTACTACTCCTCTCTTCTATGCCCCTCCAAATTGGTTCAAAAAGCTATCCACATCAAATTCTTCCTCTCCATTACCACTACCAATTCCATTATCACCCTCGTAAAGATCCATATCAAGGCCATCCAAAAGCAGTGCATCGGTATCCAAAAGTGTATTCATATTGTCATCCATAGCCTTGGGGTCTTGTTTTGGCACAGGGGCTGTGTTCATCGGGTCAAATCCCATGTACATATCCACATCAACGTCATTCTTGGTGGTGGAAGCATCTCCGCCAGGATTGCCAGTATTTCCAGCATTGGCAGAACTGCCAGAATTGCCAGCATTTCCAGCATTTCCAGCCTTTGTAGCAACACCGGAGCTTCCCTGATTACCAGAATCACGTGAAGTCACACCAGCACTACTCGTCTTTTCTCCTCCTGCTGAACTCTCCATAACATCACCCATTACTCCAAAGTCCCCGCCACCAAAATCGTCCATATTAAAGTCAAAACCAGGCGAAAAATTGAACCCTGTATCAAAACCAAGCTTCTTATCGGCTTCTTCCTGTTGTTGTTGCTTCTTCTTCGCCACTTCCTCTTCAAGTTTCCGTTTTTCCAATTGTATCCTCTCTTCTTCAAGCCGCTTCTTTTGCTCTTTCTCCAATTTCTGTTTCGCCAATGCTGCTGCCTCCTCTTGTCGTTTCTTCTCCTTGGCTTCTAGATCTCTTTTAACCTTCTCCTCTTGTTCTTTACGAAGCTTTTCCTGTTCAGCTGCTTTCTTCCTTTTCTCCTCTTCTTCTTTCAATCTTAATGCTTCTTGTTTAAGCTTATTCTCCAAAATCTGATCAATACACCATTTTGTATCATTCAATTTACCAACTGTTTCATCTAATATACCATCAAATCGGGCCAAATTGGCCAGAAGTTGTTCAAGAATGTTGGAACTCACTAACTGTGTATTGGGTCCAAGTATAAGGTTCGAGTTCCTTTTATTGTGGTTGATTACTTCAAAAATCAATCCGGCACTTCGAAGAACATCGTCCACGGCTCCGTTGAGCTTTGTCTCGAGATTCATGTAACTTTTTGTATGTGCTGATGTGTTGAATGGAATCTTAGGTCCTTTATCTGTTGTCTGTTGACTTCTTATTGCCTTAAATACTACGAATTTAGCGGTCTTTCTGTCTGATCTGCTATCTTTTAAATCCTCTTCTTGTGCCAATTTTGGTCCGTTTTTGGCTCTGCCGGTGATTATGATCCTGTACATAATTATTATCATGCTGGAGGGTGTAACTAATATATATGCAGGACACAACCCTCTTCCCGCACCTCGTTGCACTGGTTTAGTTTATATGCAGTATATCTGTCCATAATCATCACCACCCTTGTTTATTTTGCAGCACGCGTCTCTTTTTGCTCTCTTCTGGTTCACTACCACTCTTTGCCCCCATTCCCCTACCATGCTGGTGTTCCCTGACGTACTCCTCTCCAAACAGGGGCCCTTGGCCCACGTGTGGCTAGCTGCTAACTACGACAGAAAGCTCTCAAAACTGCAATTGCTCGGGACAAACATCGTCAAGTCGTCCAATTTCATTGCTAACCCTTCAAACGAGTCCTCCACCATTACTCTTCGTTTATCAGGCCAACTTTTGTATGGTATTGTTCGTATATACCTGCGTAAGACCAAGTATCTCTTGGACGATGTTAATGACATCTTATACAAGCTTAAAAACTCCTTCAGATACATGTCCCGTCTCAATGTGGACTCTGCACTGGTGGCCCCTCAGGAGGCCTTAACTGGTGGGGTGGTGGCTCTGTCTACCTTGTTACCGGTACAACTGACAGTTATCTCCAACATAAACCAGATATCTCTCCCAGATCAGGCTACAGATTTCGATTTATTGTATCAAGAAGATTTGAACTTGAGTGACGACGATGACGAAGAACCCGCTGAAATTCAGCATAAGGGTGCAGTAGAAGCGTCTGCAAACTCCTATGAAACCAATGACTCATTTGAGGATGTCAGCATCGATCGATCGATTGAACTTCCTCGGAAAAACAACTCCGATGACTTCGAAGATATCGATTTGGATCTTGATTTCGATTTAGAGGATCAAGAGCCAGATAAATCGATTGAATTGGGCCGTAATGCCCCTGCAGTAGATATTCAGCATGAAATGTCAGAAATGTCACTTGACTTGGACAAGAATCAGTCGATGGATATGGATATGGATATGGATATGGATTTGGATTTAGGACAACTGTTACTGATGCCTTTAGAAACCGTAGAAGAAGAATCTGAGCTGGAGCAAATGAGACAGACTAGACCTGAGAGGGAGAAAAGGCGTCTAGTGGGTATCTCCGAAGATGGAAGCTTAAAAACAACTAAAAGGAGGTTGGTTGTTGATTCAGTAAGAGACGTAGAATCCGGTATTCTGATGCAGACATTAAGAAGCTTACAACACCAACAATTGGATCACTCAAATGCCCCACAATTCATCACTCTTCCATTGACTGACGCTGAGAAGTTGGAACTTATTAAAGAACTTTCCCAGCCGTTAACCAGGATGCATAGTCATTTAAACATCAACACAGCATTACAATTAACCGCACAAGAGGTCCATCGTCGTGAAAAGGAAGATGCAACCACTGGAAACGACATTTCTTTTGATTTGGACCAAGATCTTGATCTCTCCATATCTGGCCTCGATGAAACCGCTGAAATTACCAGAATAGAACCAGAAAAAGCAGCAGCAGAGCCTATTTTGAGCTTTGATGATGACCAAAATGAAGAAACCTCTAGTTTGAAAAGCACAACCCGAGTTGCTCAACACATTAGAAGTCTATTGGAGCAAGAACAGGAGAAAATCCCAACTTTGGACGATATTATCAACAAGGACAAGCTAGAAGAGACTCCTTTGGGGCTTACAAATGGCACATTAAATAGTAGAAAAGAGGCAACCAAATCGTTCTTTGAATTGCTTGTTTTAGCTACCAATGATTGCATTTCCATCAAGCAGAGCTTAAATGCTCCACAAGAGATTGGAGGACTGATCAGTATCCAGTCAAAAGACAAGCTTTTCGAGAAGTTTTTAGTTGTATAGTATAGTAATGAATCATAGACAATAGGAACCAACCAAAGAATGTAAGAAAACTGAATTGAAAAGAATCAACCCTTCTTTTCAATTTAGGAGGGTTAACAAAAACAGCACCGGAGAGAAGAAGACAGCAAGAAATCCCTTTGGTTAGCAGGGTGTATAGATGAACACAGCATATCCATCATTAACCTCAAGTTTACAATTACTACAACAATATTCCTTTTGAAAATTCCTCCAATATGGTGTAACTTGGTGTACTGATGTGTAGCAACGCCAACAATCTCTATTCATTGTATCCAGCAGTGTTCTCGATCATGTCTATATCAACGGAGTCCTCTTTTATGTCCAATTAGCAGTGTCTTTTACATGACTTCTATTATATCTATCTCTCGTACTATCTCATCTGTAGTTCCTTGAATCTATTTATACCTTCCCATCCCATATCTGGCTCTAATTCCTATCTCCATCAACCTGCTTTCTTCTCGCCACGATTCGACGGATGTCGTTATCAACCCCACCACTTCTTGCAACTCCTACCTGCTCAAGCACAGAGTCAACCACCAGCCATTCACGTAATTCACCATTCTCAAACCCCACGAAGAGCCGATCTCCCATTGGCGTGAACCGTGCAACCATAGGCATACTCTCAATCTCTTCCTCCATCTGACACATGCATTTCATGGCATTGATCAGCAAATCCCAATACTGAACTATGGCATACCGATTATGTTTATGGCCCGAAGTCTTGCCATATCCTATTGTGACAAACTGCAATTTTTTGCCTGGTCGGGACGTAGCTCGAACTATAAGGTGATCACTTTGAACCTTCAATAGCTTCTGAATCAGTCCAGCGGCCAAAACCCATATGTTGAACCCAAATTCAAGCCCTGTCGTGACCAAGACATGCTGAGCCGAGAAATCCACAATAGAGGTAATAATAGTCCGTGGATCGTTTTCTCCTACCGCCGAAATGTAGTCACGTTCACTATCATTGCAGAGCTTATATAGATTTCCGTTTTGGGAGCCAATTATGACCCCATTCAAGTAATCTAATTCGTTTGATATACTACTTCTAGACCCGGCCACTCTTTCGAGTTGCAACATTGCAGTTATCGGCAACTTGTGTTTTGAGGTACTCCGTAATCTTGTCGAGACTAAGTTCAGTTCTACCAGCAGCAAAGACACATTCACCGGCTGATGGAGTTGTACCAGTTGTGCCTTGGGGTTTGCAAGAATGCTGGTCAGCCACAAATTGATCACCCCGTCAAGAGAACCAGAACTAACTAGTGATTTACTGGATTGCTGAAGACTAGTTATTGGGGAGATATGGTTGATGTAATGGGTTTTCGACCCCAACGAATTGCTATTGCTATTGCTATTGTTCCCTGACTGTGCAAGTAATCGGCTAACACTACTCAGAAGTACTGGAGACACAAGCAGAGGGAATAGAATAAGCTGATGGCTGGCATCTTTAAGCTCCCACACAACCACTTTACCATTCTGGAGCCCACCTACGACCCGATTGTGGATTCCTTGATCAAAGCATACCGAAGTTAAAGGTGAGTTTGCTACAAGAAATCTTATTGGAATGCCTTCGGAGAACAAAATCGCCAAGCCTAGCGAGTGTAGAATTGTGGACTCTTGATCAGAAGACGAAGCCCTTACCGAACTGGAAGCTGCAGAATATGATACTAAGATGGTTTCCTCTTGCAATGAACCTTCTCCAGTGATGTTATTACTACTATTATTACTTGAAAAATCTACTGCCACAACCGAACGGCTACCAGTCATACGATATACGTTTGAGAGTAGAAACGACAGGTCAGCCAAGGCAGCCAGGGCAGCCAGACTAGCATCATCGGTTGCATCAACCAGGAACAGCTCTACAGTCAAGATACCGTCCAATTGTTGCTCCTGTAATATCTCCTGCCTTGTGGGTTCGTGTATTTCGGCAATAGCTTCATTGGTGGTTATGGTCGTGTCTCTGGGCTCAATGGGCCCCAGTTGAAGCAGCCCTAGAGGATTTAAGACCGATTGATTGTCGTCCCAGAGCTCTACAGTTTGTACAGCTTTATCAAAAGTAACTACAGATCCCACCAGGGGCCCTTTAGAAGGCGGTAAAGTAGCTGACAGCGCCCCCGGTGTAATTTCATCATCGGTTTGAATAGCGACATTGACCTTCGTTTTGGTGATGTTCTGAAGCCGGTCCACCAAGAGATCGACCTCGGAGGGCCCGTCTTTAAGACGCCGCTGTTTTAATTCTTGAAGTCGTTGACGTTTCTGCTCCAAAAGCAGCTGTCTATCCAGCATATTCAATGTTTCCAAGGGACCAATAGTCCACGGGGTTCTCTATATGCCAATCTCGGTAGCCTCGGTGGGAAGGGTAGACGCGACTTTCCTACCAACTGATCTGCGACTTCCGATGCGACTTGTGAGACTTACCTGCAGTCCGAACGCGCCCCCAATGCGGTACTCATCTGAGGCCTCATCAGATTTTAGATGGTGATCAAAATTGAAGTGAAGCAACCAGCCTTTAGTGGGGGCAAAAGAGCACAACGATAGGTTAATATTGGATGGAAATCGAGGATATCCTTCAGGAGTTCGAAAACTCCGCTCAGTCTCACAACAGAGCCTCTGAGCCTGCCATTAATTCCCGATTAGTCCGGGCAATGTTCAACGAACGGATGGCTCCAGAGCTTCTTCCATATCAACATAAATTGATGTCACAAGTATTAGATGCCCTTACAACTCAGCAACAATTTCTCTTGGACTCACATGAATACGGAGACCTGAATGCAACACTGGGGGTTATTCTGGGTGATTTCAAGCTCCAACTTATGATAGTGGAGACTGAAGTTGAACGGCTTAATTATTTGGTACGACTATATCTCCGTCTGAGGCTTGCAAAGCTCGATAAATACAACGTCTATTACGTCCAGCTTGAGTCTGGGTCTCTGAAGTCTAATAATGACAAGAAACCTTTACTTTCTCCGGAAGAATCTGAATATATCCATGAACATTTCAAAATCCTTACTCTGCTTTATAACGCTTCTTTTCTTAAACGGATGCCCCATTTTTTGACCCTTTTGGACGATATATCTGGAGGTCAGCTGATGGTGGTGGAACCGAATTTGAACCAGCCTGTGTTTGTAAGAGTTCTCTCTACAAATCCAGTCACTGTAAGGACGAGAGATGAAATATTAGAGTTGGAAATGGGGAGTATCTATGTGGTCAACTACCGGTTGGTTAGCCGCTACGTACAGATTGGAGATATTGAGCTTA
Source organism: Kurtzmaniella quercitrusa (assembly GCA_030570095.1). NCBI lineage: Eukaryota > Fungi > Ascomycota > Pichiomycetes > Serinales > Debaryomycetaceae > Kurtzmaniella > Kurtzmaniella quercitrusa. The sequence goes on along the minus strand of JAJLUZ010000027.1, from coordinate 181,953 downwards.
TATAGAAGGTGGAGATTTTATAGAAGATGGGATAGAAGATGGAGATTTTATAGAAGATGGAGTAGAAGATGGACCAAATTAGAAGAGCTCAGGAGAAGAAGAGCTAAAACAACAGCTACTGCAAAAGATTAAGCTATTATAGAGGGTATAGCTAATATAGAAAACAGGCTCACATGGCAAGTAGAGCTTCAAACTAAATGAAGTAGACAAGATTTAATGTGATAAGGAGAGAAATTCGTAGATTCTTACCGCTGGTCAAATTGTAATGCATTCGGCTACACACCTAATTTATGCTATCCTACTATTGGCTTATATTACCCTCTTTCTATCAAAAACGTCTCCTATGCCATCAATATATGTGCTGCAACCTGCTGGACATTCGATATTCTGTTCCTCTACGAACCACTGTTTCAAGCATGGGAAGTGTCCACGATGACCACACCTTAAGCTCACAACTACATTCAACTTTCTTGCTGGTTCATGACAATAGATACAGCCTGATTGTTGGCGTGAACACTGCTCACAATACCAGTAACCAAACCGGTCAGGATCACGTTGTTTCAGCTCTTCGTTGACGAGAAGCTTGGAGCAAAAAGAGCAATAAAATCGTAAGTTGGTATCCTGACCTACCACTTGAATGAGCTCTTCTTTGAGTTCTAAAGGTGCCTCTTTTAGAATATGAGCTGCTGTTTCAAATAACTGTAACCGTTGAAGAACTTCAATATATGTAGCTAACCACTCCAAACACATCTCCTTGTCAATGGTGGAAGAGTTGAAGAGGAACCGATCATAAAATAGTAATGTAAGAGTTGAGCACATCACAACATCTCCTTGCAGAGACGAATACTTTAAGGCTTCCTCGAGTAAACTACTAACACTCCAAGGCTTCTGTAATTGTTCGTTATGTTTTTCTTCCATAACCATATCAGCAATTGTGGCTTTACTTGCCATACTGGCAGTATCATCTTCCCGAATGGCCCTTGTGAGTTCACTTTCTTCTGGGACCTTGTTGAGCTCTTCCTTTGGAGCATTAAACAGACGAGCTCGAGTTTGGAATCGGAAGGAATTTCTTTTACTAACAAGCTGTGCTTGGAGTTGTGGTGACGTAGAAATGGAACGAACAGACAGAAAAGAACTGGCAGAAAAGGAAGAGGCAATGTTGGCATTTTCATCATCCAAGTCAAGGACATGGGTTCTGCCGACAAAGGATGGTCGATTAGGCATCCCTTTGACAGAATCGTTGCTTGAAGTACGAGATTTTAACCCTCGAGTGGGCAGAATGTGGGGCATCAGTTGGGGCTTTTTAAGGAGCTTATTGTCACCCTCATCATCGTCTTCTTCTATGGCATTCTCGTAGACATCCTCCTGTGATTCATCCTTCCCAATCCCCTTTTTCTCCATTTCCTCCATCAACTGTGCCCTTCCTGCCAAAAGCACATTCGATCTTGCTGCACTTGGAGAGATGCTAAGAACAGTTCCTCTACTTGAGTTGATTGCATCCATCAAGTTCAGAGATGAAGTGTTACGTAGCAGCTCAAAAGATCCAAGGCGTTGCTTCTCGGGAGAAGCAGATCCTACAGAATCAGGGAATCCCGAGCTGGCTGAATGACCCAGCAGACCAAAGGTGGTAGTTGATCTCTTAGAGGGATTTGGTACCGGGAGTGAAGCCAGTCCACTTTCCAGACCGGTTCCCCCATATGGAGCAGTTGAATTCAGATTAAACGAGCCAAAGTTGTCAAGTTCACTCGAAATAGATCTTGAATTGTTGGAAGAGGAAAGGTCCGATCCTTCATGGTCATCGATATTGTTATTAGCCCCAATGTTTTCCATATGAGGTACCGCTACCAAGTCCAGAGTAGCCGAGTATTCAAAGGTTTTCACCATGCCTTCCTCCTCAAGTGCTACTGCCAAAACTTGCCATACCTGGCAATCTCTAAATCGATTATTAAGTGCTGCTAATCGGGCATTAAGTTGACAAATATCAACAATACCATGTCCATCAGGGATGGCAATGAGATACTCTGTGGCCACAGCTTCGAAAACCTCTTTATCGTTGAAAGGTAGCTCTATGGAAACAGGAACCAAAAAGGATCCCAGACTAGTGGTATTATTTATCGCATTATTAGATTTCCGGCTATAATTGCCAGCAATTTGAACTGGCAGGGCAGATTGGCTACCAACAAGTGATTCTTGAGTCGTCTGAGACATACCTCTGTTAAGCAATGGTCTTGGAGGATTGAAAACGGGATTTCCATTAATATCTAGGAGAGTATTGCTTCTGGAAACGCTACCTGAAGTGGAGCTGATTGGTTTTGGAGAGGCGTAAAATCGACTATTATGGCTAGAAGGTACCAGTTTTTCAAAATTAGGACTTTCCAGACGATCGACAAGTAATGGTGATGTACTAAGACCATTCCTTTCATAGCCAGCTTGTGGATTTATTAACGATCCAGAGGTATTGGTAGTTCCATTCGCATGATTTATGGGCGAACCATACTGAGGAATCAGGGGGCTTGTAATGCCCACTAGAGCCGAAGCAGCTGGTCCTGTCCCCACAGAACTTGAAGTGGAACCAGGAGCAGCATTCTGAGGTCCCATGATGCCACCAGCACCAACTCTCTCGTCATTATCGGAAAAGTGATTTATGTTTCCAAGGTCAAAGTCGTCCTTTTTTTGATTCACAAGACAAAGATCACCCGCCATTGTACTCCAGGATACAGAAGTAGGCACCAAATCATCCAAAGGTCTAGATATGTCCACACAACCACCAATTCCGTCCAAACTATAACCCTGGAGCTTGTTTTCTTTGGTCAATGTCCATAATTGCCGCAATCGTTGGGGACTATTACCCCAAATGAAGTTCTGGAAGCCCTTTTCACCAGTTATTACTTCTTTGGGAATGTATTTACGGGCTAAATTGTACACAGAAATGGTCGGTTCTTCGTTCAAGTAGGTACATGCAAAATCATATTTGAAAAGAGATGGAACCCGTTCCAGATTACCAAAAGGGTCCTTCAAATGATCATCTACCGGGTAAGATGACCACCTAACCTTGGCTATCGGTCCATAGGTACTTACAACTGAGGCTGGGACGCTGTTGTTTGACAGATCTCCGTAGTTCCATACACACAATTTCTGATCTCTGCCAGCAGTTATCACGTATTCGAGCTCTGGATGCACATGTAATGACAAGGCAGGACCCGAATGGAAGGTCCATTTACGTTCCTGAGAGAACTGCAGTGACAGACGTAAGTCCCACTTGACCAAAGATCCCAGATCATGTACTGAAAGCACATTGATCCGTCCATTTCGACTGGAGGAGTGGGGAGAATATTGACAAGATCTGATGGGATCCAGATGAGTTCCAGCAGAAATAGTCATCATGGGCCGTGAAGAAGTAACCCTCAAGTCCCACAACTTGATGGTTCCATCTTGGGACCCCAGAATAAGTACATTGGCATCATCCTGGTTATGGAGGAAGTCAAGAGAATTGACGCAACGTTTATGACTATTAAGCTTGTGAAGGAGCACCAGCTTGCCGTTATTGAGCACTTTATGAAGGGTTATGACCCCATTCGTCTGACCACAGCCTACAGTGTCATTACTGGTCTTTATTGTGTTGATACTGCTGATCTTATGGCCAATGGAGGCAAATGCAGACGAGGGAGACCCAGCGGAGCTGGAAGCGGTACTGAAGCTTCCCGTTCCTGCTGTCTTCTCCAAGAGAGTCACCTCATGGACTACACAGTTCTGTTCGCTGTTGAGGGAGAGTAGCTTGAGGCAGTTTTTACCTCCCACCACCACATGATGGGTATAAGGTTGACTATAATGCAGAATGGGAAATTCGAGCTGGGAAATGGCATTTACTTCCCTGTCAAAGGTATAGGTGAGTTTATTCAGCCGTTGATGATGATTGTTGGGGCCACTGGGAGGTCTTCCCAACGGTGGAGAGTTATTTTGGGGGCTATTGGAAGGATTTAGAGTACCGTAGATGTTGAAAGCGAACTTTCCCAACACCGAATTGGACATTATTGGGGGAATAAGAGTCTGTTCACAGCAGTTTGAAAAGGTGTATGAGTGATTTCTTGTCCTGGAACAGTTCAGATAGGTTAATGGGGTTTTAGAGCCAGTATTGGGGGCTCTGAAGGGCGAGAGTCACGAGGTTTGTCTGGTTTTAGATACTTTTGATGGTGGGGGGATTGGCGATGTCATTGTGCAGGAAAAAACGATAAGAGCTGGTTTAGAACGAAGGAAGAGAGGGAGTGAAAGGGAGGAAGGAGGAGGAAATCGATAGAGAGAGAGATAGTTGTTTGATGTACAAGATGTAAGAAATCTAAGAAATGATGGAAGAGGAGGTACAGAGAGATACTTTCCATAGTATAAATTTGTAGCCTCCCCGTAAATATTGAAGTCATTGCATTCGGGCCCGAAGGAAGGTCTACCCCGGGGCTAAATGGGAAGGAAGAGGATTTTACCGTCAGAATTCTCAACACAAATGAGAGAACTCGGTTGGGATTGGCCTCAGAGTCGTTGAAAATTCGAGGAAAGCATCTTCCAAAAAACTGAAAACCAATTAAATCTCCGTGTAACTGAGAGACTAATGTAGAAGAGACCCTCTTAGAGCTACAGGAGCCAAAATACCGAGAGACAACCTGCAACTAATCGAGAACTTCACCAAAAAAATGGAACTGCATACAGGGTGAGTTCCTGGGAGAGATAGCTAAATGTTATGTCACTCTGTGCAAACTAGCTCTGGCCTTCACATAGTTTTACAGCATTTTGACCATTCTTAGTCGTCTTCTTCCTCCACTGCAACCTTCTACAACCTCCACTACAGCCTTCCACCACCTTCAATCTACAACACCACCTCTCCCAGCATTCCCCTAAAGCTCCCCCACCCCAGTTTCTTCTCTTGCAGCGAACTGCAGCAGGCTCGCACTTCTTTCCTCTTTCGGTTTGATTACTTTCGTTTAACACTCACTGCTTCTTCAGCCCCTACTAATTACCATCATGGCGATTGCAATCGTATCGCTTTTGCGTGGAGTGACCCAAATTGGCTTTTCTGTTGGGTTTCTTGCCATCCTTGGTCTCTACTCTTACCAACTGTCCCTCATTTATCCCGCCAGCCTCAACGAGGGCCATGGTCATTGTCTGACTCCTGATGAATACGACTTACCCTATGAACTCGTACACTTGACCACTTCCGATGGAGAACGCCTTCAATGTTATGCCCTTAAACATGACCCTAAAGACCCATCCTACACCAACAAAACTGTACTTGTGTTGTCACCCAACGCAGGGAATATCGGGCACGCTTTACCCATAGTGGCTATCCTCTATCGTCAACTCAATTATAACGTATTCATTTATCTGTATAGGGGGTACGGTAAATCTCTGGGCTCGCCACTGGAAAAGGGTCTTAAGCTTGATGCTCAACGAGTCATTCAATACCTTTCTCAAGAGGATGAGCAATATGCTTCATCTCTGATTGTCCTTTATGGTCGTTCTTTGGGATCTGCTGTAGCCATCTATATTGCTTCCAATATGCCTCAACATGTTCAGGCAGTCATTTTGGAAAATGCTTTCTTACTGATTCGTAAAACGGTCCCTCATATCTTTCCTTTCCTTAAATATTTCACTCTGTTTGTACATCAGATCTGGGATCTGGAGCTGCTTGTACCACTTATCCCTGCCAATATTCCACTTTTGGTCCTTCTGGCTCGTAAAGATGAGATTGTTCCACCTCCTCATCTGGATAAGATCTTTGAATTATCTCGAAGTACTGATAAAACTATCCATCACTTTGATAATTCGTTCCATAATGATACAGTGATCCAAGAGAATTATTGGGAATATATTCTGGAGTTTATTCAACAGAAGGTCAAGCCGATTGGGTATTAGAGAGACAGTGAAAGGAATGCTTAGAGTAGAGAGAGGATAGAGAGTGGAGAGAGAGGATAGAGAGTGGAGAGAGTGAAGCTAGAGAATGTTCTTATAATTGTCGAAAAAAAAAGTCATAACCATAAGCTTACAATGTAGAACCATCTATAATCATTGGATGTATGATATCATACTTGTTTGATTTTTTCCACAGTGTTTCTTTTGCCACAATTATTCTCATATGCTTCGTTATCTACTGGAGTTTACATTGATTGGTTGTCAGAGCTCAACGAAGATCATCTTTTCATCATCTCATCATCGCTTCATCTCTTCATCCTACCCTTTCTACACCCCATTCCTAAGATATGTATTGACATGACTCACTAGCTCTCTAGGGCCGCTTCCCATTATACTACTACAACAAAATCTGTGGCTCGGACCCCTTCTTGTTCGAGTCATCGTGTGACATAAAGTCAATCTTCTGGTCATCAGCCAACCTTAACACTTTACGTAATCTTTCACCAACAGTGTGCAACTTCTTCTCGTCACAATCTTTGGTCCAAATTCCAATTCTGATTGCTTGCTTTCTAATATTCAATACAATCCCATTGACTTCATCTTCTTCATCTTCAATGGTCTCTCCAATCACCAGTAAAAGTCCTCGTAACCACAATTCATTGATCACTGAACTCATCTCACGCTTGTTGGGGAAAGCAAATTGCCATCTTCCTCCCTTGGAATTCTGTTCATCTTCCCATTCTGGCTTAATTCCCTCTTTGAAAAGATGGTAATCAGATTTCAATGGGAGTTGATTTGCTGAAGGAATGGAGTTGTAGATACCCCAGAATTCTTCTACAGAACTGAAGGTAATCACAGGCTTCAATAAGTCGTGCCAGTTTTCGGATTTGGAAACCTGTGGCTTGGTGTACCATAAGGTCCATTTGTTGTTCAATGGATGCTTGGCGGTGAATTCTTCCTTCTTGTTCAACACCGTTTCATCTGCTAAGGACAATCCTTCGGTCTGTTTGTTCAATTCTTCGGACATTCCTGGTAACTGTTAGTGTTTTGTTCTATACGGGGTTCTCTTGACCTTCCTCTGTCGCCACCTTTATGGGGGGTTGTTACTTACTTCTTTGCTTGTACTCGAACACAAATTGACGATTTTTGGAAGAGGAAAAAAGTTCTTGTGCGCGCGTAAAAATGGGTCTTTGGTGGGTAAATCGGGGCATGTAGGTCTAAGTGGGAGGGTAGAGAGAGAGAGAGAGAGAGAGAGAGAGAGTCTGTAAGGTAAAAGAGTCTGTAAAGAAGAAGAAGCTATTAGGTTAAAGAGTCTTTACGGTAGAAGAGACTATAAGGTAAAAGAGTCTGTAAGGAAGAAGAGACTATAAGGTAAAAGAGTCTTTACGGCAGAAGACAGGACTTGCACCACCATAGTTATACCTTACACCACTAGTCGTCTCTCCGATTGCTCTTTCTTACTCTCTTCTCTCTCTTGCAGACTCTTGTTCTGATCCACTCCACTAAGCATAGCCCAGCCCAGCCCAGTTCAGCTCAGCCCAGTCCAGCCCACTCGAGGTACATACCTCTGTTCATCTTCTACATTTTCTTCCATATTCTCCTCTACTTCTCTTTCATATTCTCTTCTACCTCGTCTTTTATCTCCTCTTCAACCTCCTCCTGTACCTTTATTACATATATTCGCTTCCATCTTCTCTTCTTCTCTCCTTCCATCACTACTCCTCCTCCTTGCACCGATCTCTTGCCTTAGCATACCACCTTTCCCCTCTCTTTCTACCCCTACAGTCGCACACTCCATTCTACTCAATCCTAACAATTCCTTGTATTGCCTATACCCACGTTTCTACATCGCTAGCCTGTAGCGTTCACATAAGGGCTCCAATCAAAAAGAAGCACACCCCAGCCATCCCTGCGTAAACACTCTCACCTAATGCAACGGCTCCATTCACTGTACTCAGAGTATACGATCTAACCAGTCCCACTGACCCAGAAAGCGTCCCAAGCCCAACTGACCCAGAACTTATCCCGCTGGTGGCTGCAGTAGTTGGGGTCGACAGGAACGTCTGTGAATACAACGAAGACAGAGTGGTTACCCGTCCATTTACAGTCAATGTAACCCATACAGTGGTGGCCGATTTCGACGAGGTTGGGTCCAGTCCATCTCCTTGGTCTGCCAACGCCATGACCCCCATAATCATCACAAATATCCCCAATAAAACCTTCATAAGCTTCATGTTTGTTGTTCTTTGATGGCTTAGTTTTGATAATTTTAATTATAACTCAATTTTTTTTGCTTCGCGTGCTGAAGATAACCTGCTATGAGCTCCGCCGATTGACTATACAAGAGGATACTGGGAGGCTTAAAAAGACAATTTTGACCATTCTGACCCTAAGACTTTGTTGACAGTGATCAAACTGGATCAAACTGAGGAAATTACTTCAATAGACACCTTCACAATCACCTTCACAATCTCTTCCACACCTATCTGCTGTATAAGCCATTTCCCTGCCACTAGAGAGACCTCAGTTAACTTCAGTCGTTTAAAACTTTCTGCATCCATGCTCACGTGACTCATGTTACTATCCAAATCGTTTTACCTAATAACTTATTTACCCGTCCTCGACACTGCAAAATAAACTTCACAGATCTTTCCCACAGCAAAACCAGCTATGCTCCCGACCTCCGCACATTTCTGCCCTTCAGATAGCCCTAAACCACTTCTAATCAGACCTCTCCCATAACGCTACCCCCAAGCTGGTGTACGGATGTATGCACAGTAACAGTTGCATTTGCATTTGCCTGCACTTAAACCTCATCGCTGCTTCTTCCATATCCATCTCTTCACCATGGCCAAGACGTTGGCAGAGCAGATAGCGGCGCTTTCACGACCCCAAGAAGACTTTGATATCGAAGACAATGAGCTTCGTGAGGGAGGATTTGAACACGAAGAAAACAGCGAACAAGAAGACTCATTATCGGATGAAGAGGCCAAGAAAGAACATTATGTTAAAGTTGGGAAGTCCAAATTGAGAAGAAATGAACAGAAGATGGGGCGAGAGTATGAAGGAGCGGTGACGAGCCGGAAGAACTTGTACGACGATGATGAAGAGGAGGAAGAAGAAGAAGAAGAAGAAGAAGAAGAAGAAGAAGAAGAAGAAGAAGAAGACGATGATGATGAAGAAGTAGAAGAAGATGAAGAAGAAGAAGAAGAAGAAGAAGAAGAATCATTAGAGGAACAACAAGATGGTGAGAGTGACATCCACACAGACTCAGAAGTCAACGATGAATCCTCCGATGATGATGTCGCCTACAAGAGAGAAAAGTTAAGAGAGCTTCTCCAACAAGAAAGAAAGCATATTGTAGGAAGACTTTCAACCAATGCATCCACCGACGCCTTGAAGGGCTATACAGTTACTAAACAGCACCGGTTCTTCGATTCAGTGCTTGATGCCCGGATAAAATTCCAGAAATCCATCACTCTGGCAAATCTTTTACCAGTAGACGCAAGGTCGGCCTCAGAACATGCCAACAAGAAGACTAAAACTCACATAAAACAGACAGAAGACAAGTTATATGACTTGCTTGATTCGATCTTTATTCTTCGTCGAAACATTGCTGTTGCTGACGGGGTATCCCAAGAGAAACAAGCAGCCCAGACGTTCAAAATCCCTAAGAAACGGTCTTTGACAGCATATTTGTCCGCTGTCAATTCACAGGACTCCAGCTTGAACAACTACCGTAGTGCTGTCCTTACTAAATGGTCTGGAAAGGTCCAAACTGCTCTGGGATCTTCGGCATTGAACGCCGGCAAGTTTAAAGCCATTAACCAATCTTCTGAATTGCAAGTACAGAACAATTTGGCCGACATGGACAGACTTATCAAGAGAACTAAGCTTAACAGAAGACTCATAACCCCTTTGGGTTACGACCAGTACCTTAAGAGCAAGGAGAAACAAGACGAAAGTAGCAAAGAAGAAGAAGAAGAAGAAGAAGACCTCGATATCCCAGTGGAAAAGACTGCCAACAAGTCCAACATTGCCGAAATCAATTCCATCTTTGATGATGAAGACTTCTATCGGGTGTTATTGAATGATTTGGTAGAAAAGAAGGTCCAGACTTCAAACCCGACCTCTGGTCTTGCCATCTCTTTGGCAGCAGCTCAGAAGCTGCAGAAACTCAAGAAAAATGTCGACACCAAGGCTTCCAAGGGCCGTAAACTTCGTTACCATGTCCAGGAACCCATTGCTAACTTCGAGGCTCCCGTTGGAAGCTGGAGATGGAATGATGATCAGATTGACGAGTTTTTTGCATCCCTTTTGGGCCAAAAGGTGAACATGGCCGAAGATGATATACTGGAAGATGAACAAGAAGAGGTAGAGGCCAATGGTATCAAGCTTTTCGGTTGAGCTCCAGTTATGGTACAGTATAGGCTAGCACTTAGCATGTAATAAAAATCTATTAATAATCTCTGTGGTGCTAAAAAAATTATTTTTGCAGCCAAATTATGTATTTCTCGTATACCACATTTTTCTAATAGGTGGAATATAAAAGGACGCCAGACCGCTCCTAAATTCTGTCCAACACTTCACCTCCTACTCAGTAGTCCCAAATGTACTCTCTTCTTTGCTAGAATTGCAACACTGACAAAAATTCTTTTCAAGATCGATCACTGCTTCCCTTCGGATGGTCCTCATCGACTTTCCTGCATATGCCCGTCGATCGATCTCCCTCCTCCAAATCAGCCTGACTCATCTTCTTCACCATATCCAACTGCATGTCGAAGAAGAGTTACACCATCGTGGTCAAACTTGGGACCTCCTCCCTTGTTGATGAGGTCACCAGAGAACCACGTATAGCTAATATTTCCCACATCGTCGAAACTTTGGTCAAGTTACGTCGTGAGGGCCATCGTATAGTTATCGTCTCCTCAGGAGCGATCGCGTTCGGGATGAAGAGGACAAAGCTCTCTAAAAAGCCAGCAAAATTAGCGGCTATTCAAGCCTTGGCATCCATAGGACAAGGCCGTTTAATTGGTACTTTTGATGACTTATTCCGCCAGTTGGACCAGTCGATAGCTCAGATTCTTATCACCCGTAATGATATCATAGATTACACCCAGTACAAAAATGCAACAAACACCCTCGAAGAGCTTTTAGACATGGGTGTCATCCCTATTGTCAACGAAAACGATACTTTATCAGTGGCAGAAATCAAATTTGGCGACAATGACACGTTATCAGCTATCACTGCCGCTATGGTTCATGCAGACTATTTGTTTTTGATGACCGATGTCGAGTGCTTGTACACCGACAACCCTCGAGCAAACCCCGAGGCAAAACCTATCTTGGTTGTAGAAAATATCGACAATTTGCAGGCTAAAACAGACACTGAAAATGCATCTGGATCTGGCGGAGGAAGTGCAGTTGGAACTGGAGGCATGACGACCAAAATCATCGCAGCTGAGCTTGCCACCAATGCAGGCGTCACCACAGTAATAACCCTTTCAAGTCAACCCCAATGCATTCTTGAGATTGTGGAAAATGTCAAGCTTACAGAATCCATGCCACCTCAAGAACAGGAAAATTTCATTGCAGCAGAAATAGCCGCTAAACGACTTCCACTTCACACCAGATTCTTGGGTCTTCCTCAGGTAAAAAAGATCAAACTGGACCGTAAATTTTGGTTGTTGCATGGATTGAAAGAAAAGGGTTCTCTTTTTATAGATCAAGGATGCTATTCTGCTCTTACACGGAAAAATAGGGCTGGTCTTCTCCCCGCTGGAGTTGTAGAAGTGGAAGGGATATTTCATGAAAGTGAATGTGTAGCGTTGAAAGTTCTTCCAACTAAAGAGTCACCATTGACTGAAGCGATAAGTATGGGACATTGCAGAGTGAATTACAGTTCCATGGAGATATCCATGATTCGTGGTCATCAATCTAGTGAGATTGAAGGGATTTTGGGATTTGCCGATAGTGAGTACATTGCTCATCGTGATAACATTGCATTCCCACCGAAATAGATAGAAATTATAGAGATACCAGAAGAGACAATAGAATCGAGGGGAATCGAGATATTAGAGATACAATGTACAACTACAGGTAAATCGTATATGATTATAGAAATATGTGATGAAGAAACTGAAGATGATGAGCTACAATAACAAAACTTGGTGGAGGGGGGGTCAGATGAGGTGGATGCAGAAAGATATGTCGTAAGGTTTAAGTGTGAAATAAAATGGAAGTCTAGAATATCGAACACTTAAGCTGAAAGGTATTCAAGAAAGTGAAGCGGAAAGAGAGTTTATAGGATTGAGTGAAAGGAAGGAGTGAAATTCCGCAGAGGAAATCTTTAGTGACATTCAATCCAGTCTAGATACTTACATATCAAGGCGGGATAATTTTGGGCAAAGTCCAGACCAAAGCAAACCGAATGAGATCAAAGGAATAGGAAAAGCAGCAAATTAGAGTTTCTCATGCATTCACATGGCTGCATGAAACAGATAAATGTATATTGCTGCCCACGCACTGCAATTTAAAATGCAATATAGTCTTTATGGTTCTTGCAGCAGTGCAAGTGATGCTTGTAGCACTAAAACGAACCATGTCTGAAGGTACGTTCAAAGTTTACGCAAAAGTACATCTTTGCAGCTGACAGATGCAACAGTATGCAAAAATCGGACCATACCAACAGGGAGCTGAAAATCGGCAAAGACGACTGAAAGAAGCTAAGAATATGTCGTTTACAGCGGTAATGAATAAATTTCACTTAAGACGATATACGAAAGTTGATGCAGCCCACTCTTAATAGATATCATTTGAAAAGTGGTTGTAGCATTTCAAACGTACCATCAATGGAGCACCACTGAATTTGGGTATAGACAAAGCAACTTGGGTCAGCAAGAGGGAGGACTGATTTAAGTCAATTGTTAGAGACGATTTATTGGAGAGAGATATATATATATGGATGAATATAGATGAATATAGATGGATATAGATGAATGGTGATCAATGGTGATCAATAGAGATGAATAGAGATTAATTAAGATGCGTAGAAAAACAGAAAAGTAGAAAACTTGGAGGCCAGAAAGAAGATAAACCATCAACACTGAGTAATGTCAACAAACTACTTCTTTGGAAAGAATATCCATAAATTGTTGCTTAAAAGGTAGAGAAGTAGAACCATCAATAATACAAATTTAACCTTCAGTGCTCTTTCTCTATCACATCCACTGCACCTCAGTGAAATCATAAAGCCACGAGACCCCATTCCCAATCAACTTCATATCACCATAACAGCACAACACTTTCCTCACCAGACACCACCCAACATCATATCCACACCATCAAAAACCACCCATCATCCTACTCACCCTATTCTTCTGTCTATCTCCACTTGACCCCACAACTCAAAGGGTACCCTTTTGACTTTTTTCGAGGCTGCATAAATCTCACCGAATAAGAAAGAGAGGATCTTAGCTGGGCACCCAAAAACCATCAACCTCACCAATAACATCCCCCTATAACTGCATCCAGCCCTCGCCACAGGGCACAATGGGACTTCGAATCGCCGGAAACACCCTTAAGCCGTCTCTTTTGTTATCAGATGATGGCTCAGCAGGCGCTATAACTGCCGTGGCAACTCATCAACGCAACGTCTACTTGGGGACCGATAATGGAACCCTTCGTCATTACCATTTATTTGAAGACGCCCCAGAATACATGCTTATCTCAGAGGTACCATCTGGAAAGCACCCAGTAACTAAAATTCTCGTTTTGGACCCCATAGAAAGAGCTGTAGTTCTCTCCGGAGGGGTGGCAAGTGTCTATACTTTACCAGAGCTTTCCACCTGTAATGTAGGTAAACTTAGAGATGTAAATGATATGTTACAAGTGTCTACTATAGTCAACATGCCCACAAGGTCACCAAAACCGCCACAATCACCCACTGAAGTAAAGGTCATAGTGCTTTCCTCTAATAAAATCCGCTTGATTCTGTTTCTGAAAGATGCTTTAAAGCTTCTTTCTGAAATAAACTATGCCAACGGGGTTCGAGGGGCTTCCATCCCTTCAAAACTGTCCACCATCTGTCTTGTAGCCAATAAGAATAACTATGACATGGTCGATTTGAATCAGCTGCGTAAAATTGGCCTTTTTGAGTATAACTCTTCGTCAGGACCGACCAATTCTGTTACAATTCCCCATGTAGTGGCAATGCATCCCCCAAATTCTCCTTCTGAATACCTCATGTCTATCAGATCAGATTCAATTACCTCCATAGCAATGTTTATAGATAAGACGGGGAATGCTGTAAGGGGTACATTGCCGTGGATAGATCAAGGGTATCCAGAGAGCTTGGTTGTGGATTGGCCCTTTGTATTTGGGATCTTTTCAGGTGAAGAATTTGCCGATAAGATGGTAATTTCCAGCTTAGAAACACTAGAAGTGGTTCATTCTGAGAATGTAGAAGATCTTTGGAAGATTAAACATCTTGACAAATCAAAACTGGAGAAGGAGGAAGACGAAGAAGAACAAAGCATAGAACAAGGAGAAGACCAGAAAGTAACCCAATCAGACGGTAAAGAAGACGAGATTAAGACTAAGACGGGGATCCTGGAAGATTTACCGAAAGAGACTCATCAAGAGACAGAAGCTGAATCTTTAAGCGCCAAAAAACTATCTAACCCAAAAACCAACAGCATAAATTCTCAGGCAGAAAATGTCATCACCGCATCATCTAATGATAAAGAGACAACACAAAATACACCCAAATTCCCTAAACTGAAATACAAAGTAGAAAAAATCCTGCCCGTTCAGGTGAGAAACTCAGAGCTCATACAATTGACCTCCTTTGTTGACAAGAATGGCGTCACGGTGGGTGATCCACCATCCCAAATTGAATCTGTTGGCTCGATGGTGATATTTGGAGACCACAAACTCTGGCTGTTACAAAAAACGAGTCCTGCTGAAGAGAGTTTCCATCTCTTTGAAGGATATCTCAGGTCCACCAATGCTCATGATTTCACAAAGGATCTTCATAATGCGTCATCGATTTTGCAAAACAATACGGATACTTTCTTTTCCGCTCAGTTGCAATTATTGATCTTGTTAGAGTTAAGAGATAAGTCAAGACTCGAGGAGCTACTTTTGAAAATAGATCCATTAAATCCTGGGACCTATTTAGTAGATCCTAAGCTAGTGATATTTATATTCTGTGGAGAAGAGTTCGAAAGTATTCAATTCTACAGAGGAATCTGGAAGCTTTTACAAAATATTGACGTACCAAAAATTCGTCAGTACAGTTTAGATAGTAACCTTACATCTGAATACTTAATCGGTGTTTTCAAAAGAGATTCTCAAGAAAGCCTTGAAAGAGATGTTAAATCTTATATCAGACTCTATATTTACGGTAATGAATTGAAAAGTAGCAATCAAATCATTCAGTTCATTGACGAAGTCGACTATGATCTGTTCTCTGGAAAAATAGCAGACCCAACAAATAAAGAAGTCAGAAAGATTCTAGAACAGAGAAAAAATTGGGGTGCTTTGATTCACTTTTATGAATTGTCCAGTTATTCTTTAAAGCCCACTGCTAAATCAGTCATAGTGGAGGAGATTTGTAGACTAGTCATCAGTCTTTGCACAGGTAAACTCGAAGACAACAATTTATCATCAGATAAAGACGAACTTTTGGATAAGATGTTAGGACAGCTCCCTAATCTTTACAGTGAAAAAGTCTACGCTAAATATTTACTTGAAGCGGTTAAGCTAGATGCCAAAAAGACCCTTCAGTATATGAAAACCACTACGATCACGAAATTTAAGGCAGTTCATAAGCAGGTTATGGAGCAATTGAATGTGGGTGAAGGTGACTACAAACAAGACGTTCAGAAGCTCAAGATAGAGTATTTGGAATCCTCCTTAGAACCGCCCAGTGCATATGACACCAGCCTGATTGAAGATTTGTTCACAGAATTGGTAAAATACTTTAACGATTTGACATCTGTAGATTCAAACGTACAAAATTTCACGATTCTTGAGACTTCATACCGGGTGGAGAACTCCTTGAGTTCTCTGATGTGGCCACAAATATATTGGATAGATTGGCTTCATATCCATGGTAGTAAGAGCGAGTGTCAAGAATATGTTACGATTTATCTCAAAATTTGGGAGCTTCTCTTGTACAATCTCGATGCCCAATACACTGATCAGCTCGCTCAATTGAGAAAGACTCTTTCACTGTTCAATATTGTGTTGGAGCCACTGATTAGCCTGCTTTTAGAAATGGGCGATTTTTCAGCAGCAGAACACCTAGCAATCAATGGTAGATTACCCTACCCTAAGAAGCATTTTTACTTCCGAGATCATCGTAAGCCTACTGATATTGATGGCTTGGAAGTTAAGGGAAATCTCAGAAAGATTTTTGATGTTTACCAGTCTGAGGTTGGGGCCATTCACCATTTCATCGACACCTTTGGGGAGCATTTCAGCACTCTCGAGATACTTGTATTGCTTCCAAAAGATCTCCCGGTGCTGTACTTTGACTCATTCTTTTCCAAATTACTCATTGATAGAGAATCCTCCCATAGGGTATCCTATCTCACCAAAACCGTTAGTAGAGCCCACGCCAGGTTCCTTAAGGACATGAATGATTCTGCCAACGCTCCTAGCATATAAATATACACTTAAACACATCTTTACGATCTATCAACTTATGTAGAGCTGTGTAGAAATTACTATCTATCAAAGAGGTTGATATTCTAACAATTGCTTTACGCTTCCTCTAAACCTACACTAATTGAGTTGTACTTATATTGAGTACAAATATATGCATAAGGTACTATGGATTTGAAGTGATATGACTTGTAATTACGGGAGCTCGAAGAGATTGCATCTTCTTACAACACCCCAAAGAGCTTCAAAAGGTAATCAATGAAAATTCCAACCAACATTATTTCTCCAGTTCTGATATTACTGAGGAAAGCCAGCCAGCACAGCTTGGGGTCGTCCAAATTAACCAGCTTGATCATCTCATAGATACGTGAGAAACCCCAGAAGGTCGACAAATAGAAACCTGGGCCCATACTGTTCCAAAAGCCAGCAAACAAATAGAGACCAAGCTGGGCATGGGTCAATTTGTTCATGATGGGTTTGGTTTTGGCACCCCAAGCAAGAGCAGTGGACTTGACTCCGGCAGTGATATCAAACTTCTTATCTTGATGGGCATAAATGGTATCATAAGTCATACACCACAAGAAATTTGAAATGAAGAGAGGCACAGCCACTGGAAGGATTACTGATGAACCAACCGCTGGGAAGCCCAAAAGACATCCCCAAGAGAATGTAAACAGCAAAGCGGCCTGTGGATAGTACGTGTACCGTTTATAGAGAGGATAAGTAGCTACAAAGGGCAAAGATGCTGCACCCAAAAGGAAACATTCAGAAGGAAGAGCCAAAAGAACACCCAAACCTACAAAGCATTGAACTGCAAGCCATCCCACTGCCTGAGGAACCGATACTCGTCCACTAGCCACTGGTCTTTCTATAGTTCTACCCACTTTATTGTCCATGTTACGATCAAGGATGTCGTTAATGGTGCAACCAGCTCCTCTCATGACCACAGCCCCAAACAGAAACAAAGCAGTGGCATACAACCAGGTAGTAAGAGGAGCGGCAATAGCATAGGATGCCATGGTGATACCCCAGATAGAAGGGATGAGTAACAAAAGCGTACCTACGGGCTTCTCGAGCCGCATCAACTCAGCGTAAGGAATGATTGGTTCTGGGAGTTTCCCCACCCATCCCAAGCCAGCCAAACGGGCCGCTTTTGCAGCTTCTCTCTCCTCTGGAGTGAAGGTTGGTACTTTAGGAGTTTCCACTGGTACAGAAACGTTACTGGTGCTGTATTTACGCCAAATGGAGATGGTTATTTCAGAGGGCTGTCGGGGTTTATGAGGGAGGACCCTGGAGAATGCTCTGACAAAAGGGGCGTTTCCGACGACCCTGGAGGCAAAAAAAGCATTCTTATGAGACAATAAGATATTTCTACCTTGGTAGGTCCCAGATCTACGAGCTACAGATCCCAACAAGCTCAATTGGCCCACAATGATTCGTTGTGACATCTTGAAGAGTAGCAAAATCACTGGCTACACATTTTTTTTTTGAGTGGATCTTCTCATATCATTGGAGGGGCTGTCTGCAGGACACGAGCTCTGATCCACCAAGGAAGAGGCACTAAAGGGGCCCGAAATGAAGCTAGATAGACGATGAAAGGCGAGTAAAGTAGGGGTAAAAAATGAAGTTTGATACTCTCTAGAGCATACCTAAAGTCATGGAACACCCCCCCTCTCCCCTATTTCATTCTTCATACGGCTCTTCCCCTCGTTCTCGGAGCAATTTGTGCCCATCTTCAAGCTGGGCCAAGTTCTCAAAATCCTCATTCAGTGGAGAGTGGTCGGTGCTATGGGTAAATACCTGTCTACACATGGGACATAACCCCTTGGAAGCTTCCTGCTCGAGCCATTTGAGTATACAGTGGACATGGAAGTTATGGGTGCATCCCTTTCCTAATACAATGGGGCATTCTTCACCAGGATAGGTGCAAGTGGGACAGCTACCGTCAAAAGGGACCCGGCAGATACCACAGGTTTCATCCACGTAACCTCCGGATTCAGATGAAAGCTTCCAGTGCCAGGTGGCCACTCCATGCCAATCGACTATATTAACTTTCATTCTTGGTATGAGAGAGGTATATATATGTATATGTGAATAATATCGACTAGATGAGAGAGATGAAGTTGATTGTGAAATGATTTAGATTTAGATCAATTAGTGTGAATAGTGAGTGAAATAAATTTGAAGCAGTTTTATGAGTGCACTTTTTTGTGGGGACAAAGGGTGCAAAGGGAGCATAGGGAGGGTAAAGATGGCTAAGAAGGACTGCAATAGCCCTGTATTCAATCGTTTAATAGTTCTGTTTTCAACAATTCTATATTCAGTACCTCTACATTCAACAACCACTATATAAATTACTTCCAAGTCATTTTCTGTCCCATATCCGTTTCCAACAATATTCTAACTGACGTATTCTGATAGTACAACCTCAGCGAATTCAGCTAAATCATTCTCTTGACGTGCTCCAGACAACAGCATCCTTTACTGTGAACGATAGCTAGAAAAATGTCGCTCTCTGTTTCCTTTCTTTATCGCTCTTCACTTCTCTTTCCTTACTTTATCGCTCTCCACTTCTCTTTCCTTACTTTATCGCTCTCCACTTCTCTCTTGCTTCCCTCTTCCCTTCCACCTACTTTCACACCTTTTAGTTCATTATATATTCTATATGCTACCAGACGAAATATGTCATTCCTGGGATGTGGGCCTACCCACTCACAGGCATCCTAATTGATCTTCATTCCTCCAAATGACTTCCCTAACCCCCCAAGAGACTCCTTCGACTCCTTCTTCCTTCGAGCTGCAACTTTACTCTTAGAAACCAGATCAGCTGCCTCTTGAATTCGTTTCTTCTCAGCATCTTTCTTGGCCAACCGACGTCCTCCCTTTTCAAGCTCGTAGTTATCCAAGAAGTCATCAAGCATCTCCTCAAAATCCCCACGTTCTTTCATCATGTCAAATTGTTCATACTTCTCTTCCTTTTCATCTTCTTCCTCTTGCTTTTTTTGAAGTTGGTCATATTGATCATCTAATAATGTCAACCCTTCGGTACGGAACAATGCAGAAGACAGCATAGAGAAACCGGAGACATCAGTCAAGGCTCCCTTCTTCTTACGAATCTTTGTCTTCAGTTTCTTGGACCCATTGGCATCTATTTTGGCTCCTAATTGTGGCAAGTCGGCCAATGCATCTCCCTCTTCATCGAAATCGTCATCAGAATCCCAATCGTTTTGATCTTTGGAGTTGGCGGCCTTCTTATACTTCATGAAATCCTTTTCCCATCCTCTTGTTGCCATATTATTCGGCATCCCATCAGGAGAAAACAATCGACCTCCTCCTCCTCCTCCTCTGACTGGTACTTCATCTTCAGGGGCCTCTCCTTCATTATAAGGGTTTTCAAATTCATACTCTCCTTCCTCTTCTACATAATCACCATCTTCATACCGATCGAAATCACCTTCATCATAGTTATCAAGATCCCATTCGTCATATTCTCCACCGTCATCGTAATATTCATCATCTTCATCGTCATAAACTTCCCCAGATGCCAACAAATCCGCAAATAAGTCTTCATCATTGTCTTCATAGTCCTCTCCTTTATCATCTCTTCTCTCCAAGTAAGCATCATCGTCCAATGCTTCCAACACCTCTCTTAATCGAGGGTCCATGTTAGGATTAAACCCTTTCAATTCGTCAGGAATATCTTGCATGTCTTTACTGGAAACATGCCTCTTGGTTTTACTAGGAAGTTGTCCTTCAAATAACTGTTCAATATTGGCCTTCTTAGTTGGAACTTTCTGGTTTCTACTTGATGGCGTCGCTGCCACGAAAACAGCATCATCACCCTTTCCAATCGGTTTCAAATGTTGCATGTAATCGTACTTACTATCATCGTAATAGATCCCGTATTGGGCTGCCATACCTTCATTGGCTCGGACTTTTTCCTTCATCTCATCGGCAATTTGCTCTGCCGTGAAAAGCTTGGTACTGGAAGTGGTAGACTTCCGGGCATTTCCTCCTTTAACTGGGACCAAAACGTGTTGAGATGCTTCATTATCGAAGTAGTGCTCGTCGTCATGAGCACGATGTACTACACTGAACGTTTGGGCGTTCTTTTTATCGAATCTTCTTCTTGACATGGAGATGAGCAGAAAATTTTTTGGTGATGGTAAATCTGAAATATGGGGAAGAGAAAGAAGATGAGTGGAGCCGAAGAGAATGAAAGGAGAGAAGAGAAAGAAGAGAAAGAAGCGAAAGAAGAGTGAGGAATAGAAGAGAGAAGAGAAGAGAAGAGAGAAGAGAGATAGGGGATGAGATATTGCCCGTTGACGTGAGTTGTTATAGCCATAGAGAAGGATGCAAGCGATCTAGTAAGGTATTACAGAGTGGAGTGGAAAGGTGTTGTATTCTATGAGCAGAAATTTTTAGAGCACGGTAAATCTCCATCAGTAGTATAATTCTCGTGTGGGAAATTTCTATAAGCAGATAATTCTCGGCAAATTTCTATTAGTAGGTAATTCTAGTACGGGAAACGACAAGCAAAGTAAATTTCTAGTACAGTAAACTAGTTAAGTAACCTTTTAGTACAGTAAACAAATTTCTAGAATAGTAGCTCATAAATCAGATAGTCTATTCAATTGTTCCTTTATCTTATATGAAATATATCGTAAACGTCTCATATATCGTTATTTATGGCTATGTTCTTATACATCTTCTATCTTTATATATCTCCCTATCATCATCTCTGAGTCTTTATCTCTTTCACCTCGCGTCTATACCAATTTCTTCCCAATAGCTATGGCTATTTCACCTCCTATCATTATATATCTCTATCTTTTCACTTCACTCTTTGACCCTTATCTCTCTATTACCCATCTGTTAACCACACTCCAAACAACCACATCCATAATTATAAATCTATACATACATATCTTACAACCTCTCCAAACTCTCTTTTAGAACCCTCGGCCAGTCACTTTTAATAATGCACCAGATTTCGGCCACTGCTAATGAAAATACACCAGCAAGAATACCACTCCACAATCCAAAAAGTCCCAAAGTAGTATAAAATCCAAGATAAAACCCAAGAGGAACCGCAATCACATAATATGAAATTAGATTCAACATTGATCCTATTTTTTGACGGCCCTGACCTCGAAGAATTCCTGCTCCCATCACATTGAAGTTATCCAGCAATTGATTGATAGCTACCATTATCAAAACCTTATCACTAAATTGTAATACTTTGGGGTCTTGAGAGAACAACAGACCCAAAAATCTCCTGAAAACTACACAAATACTGAAATTGAACAACGCAAGTATTAATGCCACCGTGAAGGCAATTTTTACCACCAATTGAGCTGCTTTCAAGTCTTCCATACCAATGAAATGACCAATTCTAGTAGTTATTGCCACAGAGGCAGCAAAAGGTAACTGGAAAAGAATTTGCCCCACATTTGATGCCACTGCCTGAGCTGCTAATGCTTCAGTACCGAAGTGGGCTGCAAATACTGTAAGAATTTCAAACGCCAAATATTCTGCAATAACCATAACTACTCCAGGGAGGGCCAATTTTAACATCGGTCCCCATTGACTGAAGCTCAACCGTAAGTCCAATCCATTCCAGCATTGACGTCCATCAATGAAATATGCATAACTTAAAAGGAATAAACTGGTGAGCCAATATATTATAGACACGGCAACAGGAGCTCCAATGTATCCAATCCCAATCGTTGGATGTAACACCAAAACCCAATTCAAAAGTAAATTAAGTGGAGCTATTACAAGCAAAACGTAAGTTCCAGCATTGAAGATATGCTGAGCTTGAAGAAACCTTTTCCCCGTTTCGAAGAGGACAAGTCCGGGAGCTCCTAAGATGGTGTATCTAAGATATTGTTGAGCCATTTCGGCCAACTCTTGATCGGGGACTAAAACTCGTAAGATTGATCCAGAGTACCACCAAATGAACAGAAGTGGGAAGAGAGTGAAACTAAGGATCATACAAGAACATCTTTGGAAATAGACTCCAACTTTTAATGGTTCTCCTGCTCCAAATGCTTGCAGACAGAAGGTGTCTAGACAAGTGGACATGCCTTGAAACACCGCTAATCCAGTGATATTGAAAGTACATACAGCTAATGTGGCAGCAGCCAATTCCTTGGCCCCCAACCGGCCAACCACAAAGATGGAAGTTATCAGAAGGAGACTTTGAAGAAAGAAAGTCACTGCAAGAGGTCCCACCGATTTGGCAATGAAGGTCAGTTCCGACCTGAAAGTGATCGGTTGACCATTCAAATGGTCCAAAGTATCGGACACAATACTGTCATATCGTTCACGGGCCACCACACCGGTAAGAAGCGGTTCTTCAGCGTTCATGGATGGATACGACAGTGGGGTGGTGTTTTTGCTACAGTAATCTTCTTCCTATATGCCAAGATGCTGCTTATAAGAGACACTACGAGCGGAATTTAAGCGGCCCGCTAGGGCATTCCTAATGGGGACATGTCGGGGAATTCCGCTTGGGGACCGATTGAAGGTCTTTTTGGTAGCGGGACCCACAATGGAGGGCAGCCGCCAGATCATGGTCTGGAAGGGTACAATTAATTGGATTTGGTGGTGATGGGCTGCATGATGGTGGGCAGTATAGACTACTTCTGGACGGGTGACGAAAGGAATTTGTTTGTCCCGTTCTTCTTGGTGCTTATCTAATAATAGCGATGCATGGAAAAGATGAGGAAGACGGAAAAATAAGTGAACAACGATATGTGGAAGAAAAGATAAGAGAGCGGAGAAAACGAAATATGTACAATGTGAAGGTAGAGAGGGGTTACAGAGCTGAAGTAAAGGTATGTCAGAGTCAAGATATATATGTAGAAGTGATAGATCGTTCAATGAATTAACTCACCGGTAATACCTACTCATCGCCCTCAACGATCTCGCTTGATAAGCTGCAAGTGCCGCCAATCGCTGAGAAACAGCGAGAAAAGCGCTGGCAGATAAATTTGGCCATTGCTTCAAGCTACTTAAACTCTTGCATCGTTTGACTTCTTGAACGCTGGAACCATCTCCCAAACTTCCACGGCTTCCTTCAACTGCTCGACTAATTAACTGCTTCTACACGTACACGCTCTTTTTGATCATGCCGTCATATATTTCGCTCCGAACCTTATCTTTACTGACATTTTCTCCCTTCATCGGCGTTTGATGGAACCTTCTTAGCGAGAAAAGTGGTATTTTTGAAAAGGAAGAGAATAGAAAGCTTCTTTTATCCCTTTATGAACACGTATAAAGTCTTATCGCTTTCCTGCCAAAACGCCCTGTAGCTATCTATTTCTCCTATATCCACCACTGCCAATCTCCCTTCTCGAGAAACCATCAATTTTTGCCCTCTATACACCACTTCTACTCCCTTCATCGACTCCACGGCTATCTTAACACATTGTCCCTCTGAGGTCAGTACAATTTCGTATTCTAGTTTCTGCATCACTGGCTCTTGGATCTGCCTCGTTTGTACTATCTTTAATCCTATGTTGCTATCATTTGATTCCTCTAGCACTGCTACTCTCTTTTCTTCCTGCTTCTCTACTTGATGTCCTACTTGCATTTCTGCTGCAGGCTGTTTTTTCGTATTCTTTGTCTTGGCTGGTTCCACTTCCTCTATCAACACCTTTCTTTTTCCCAGGATATTCATTATATCAGGAAGCACATCCATATCAACATCTTCATCATCACCCAACTCTTGGATGATTGTTCTTCTTTCATTGCTCAACTCTTGCATATGCTCTTCTAAAGTTCCCTCCAACTCCTTCTTTCTAATCTCCGTTCTAGATAGCTCTCCCTTAGAAAGCATCTTTGGATGCGTATACTCCCTTTCTAAAACGACTTCGTAGAGGGTTTCCACTGCTTCAAGGCACCATTCGATCAAAATAGACCTCAAATCGGCGTTTACTTGACACCATTGGAAACATTGACTGTTCACACAACAATCGTACACTAAAGAAGCGTTCCCTTTCTTGTCGGTGGCCAGCTTTTCTTGGGATGTAATGATGGGGATCTCCCAACTATTATTGATTATCATTGGGAAGACCACTGCTGGCTCGAAGTCTTGGGCCGGTTTTGGAACTTGAGGATCATGGCATACATTAAAGAAGACCTTGGTAAAGTGGGGTCGCTTTGTTACGTCCAGAGATTCTAGCACTTTGGTCTTGATCACAAAACCCGGTTTGGGGTCAAGGGTGACGATTTCGCCTTGTTCTTGAAGGGCCATGTGTCTGATGTTTGCTATGTGCTGCTGTGACGGCTGTGTGACTAACTGCTGTCTGCTATATGCTGTGTGGCAATCCAGCTATGTAACTATATAGGCGAATACTATCTATATGGATATAATGTGCAACAACAATGGTCTTAACGTTTCAAAATTCACTTTAATATGGTTTGAGCCCCTACGGTTTTGGTTTCGAAAAGAGTGGTGCCTTGAATAGTTTCGAATGAAAGCTGGTGCTTGGGAAGTGTAAGTTTTCACGGTAACTTGACGCTAACTTGATGGTAAAAGACAGCTCAAATTAAATGAAACCGTTCTTATCTAGAAACTGGCAACAATCAGATAATAACAACCTATTAAGACCCCTTTTTAAAGCACTTACAACCACTAATACCTTCCACAGGTGAGTCTCTTCGCGTGACTCCAAAATTTTTTTGAGTCATGGAATTTTTCACTTAATCATCGTTAAAATTAATCACATTGAATCATTGCAATTATTTATAGATATATATACTAACAAGGTCAACGCCAATTAAACATAGTAAAGGTGCAGATATTCAATCGATTTAGTTTACGTGCCATGAATGTGCTTGTATATTCTGGTCCAGGGACCACCACCGAATCTGTCAAACATACCCTTGAGTCCTTACGTCTTCATTTATCCCCACACTATGCTGTAGTGGCAGTCACCGACTCTACCATTATTAATGAGCCCTGGACCTTCAAGACTGCTATGTTGGTCATGCCTGGAGGGGCTGACTTACCCATGTGCCAAACTCTCAATGGTACAGGAACGAAAAAGATCATCGATTACGTGAAGAAAGGTGGTAAGTATGTTGGCTTTTGTGCTGGAGGTTACTTTGCTGCTGCAAGATGTGAGTTCGAAGTCGGTACCCCCATGGAGGTTTCAGGCCCGAGACAGTTAGGCTTCTTCCCGGGAACTGCCCGAGGTTGTGCTTACAAAGGGTTTGAATATGATACTCATCAGGGTTCCCGGGCTGTAGAGCTCACATCGGAATCATGTAGCCCTTTACTCAACTACTACAATGGTGGAGGTATATTTGTAGATGCTGATACCTATTCTAACACCAAGGTTCTTGCCCGATACCCATCTGATACTCATGTAACAGATAGTGGGAATGCAGCCGTGGTTTTATGCTCTGTAGGTAAAGGTAAAGCGTTACTTTCAGGAACCCACCCGGAGTTTACCACCTCCCTTATGAAACCTCAGGCCAACGACCTTCCCTTTGTCAAGACCTACCAAGATTTATCGTCAGCTCCCATCTATGAACACAACAGGAAGATCTTCTTGCGGGATTGCCTCAAAGAGCTAGGCTTGAAAGTCAATGAATCCGTAGAAATGAGTGCTCCCCAGATCACTCCAACCTATATAGCCTCACTTAAGCCCGCTGTTCTTGCCAAGTTGGCCCATGAATTGCCAGACTTTTTAGAAGATGCCAACGACAAATTCCAATTCAAAAAAGTGCTGGACTTCGAAAATGAAACTTTGGTGGAAGAGGCTTATGAGGGAAGTCCAGAGGATGCAGTGAAGCAGGTCAAATTATTGGTGACAGGGACTCTCCCCCCTCACAAATTAACTCCATATTTCAACATGACTTCGTGTTTTAACCACATGAAAGCACTTTGGATTTCTCTGGGTAAGCCAGAGCAGGAAATTGGATCCATTGGATCTACTTTAGGCTACACAGAAGTGGTCACCTCGACAAATACTTTGCTTGACAAGAACCCTGGCTGGTTGAAGCTTTTGCCCCACGGTTTCACCATGACGGCAACCACTCAAGTATCAGGAAGAGGCCGAAGTGGAAATGTTTGGGTTAACCCTAAGGGGGTACTTGCTACCTCTGTACTTTTTAAAATACCCGCCAAAGAGGCCAAAATAGTCACTTTGCAATATCTTTGTGGTTTGGCTATCGTTGAATCCATTTTGGGTTATGGGAGTACTGAAGCAGGGTCTGGTGTAGGGTATGAAGATATGCCGGTTAAGCTCAAATGGCCCAATGACATATACGCCATGAAACCCGATCATTTCACCTCAATAGGACTTGAAACCAAGCCAACTGGAACCGTAGAAGGAGATGAACAGAACTATGCCAAAATCTCGGGAGCTCTTATAAATACCCAATTCTTGGAAGGAATGTTCCATCTGGTGTGGGGAGTGGGAATTAATGTGTCTAATTCTGCTCCTACCACATCACTCAACCTTGTTCTCGCCCAGTTAAACACACTCAGAGCCGCCAAAGGACTTCCTGAATTACCACCCTATCAGGATGAGCTTTTACTCGCCAAGATGCTCTTTACGGTTGAGCAATTCTACTCTGTATTCATTCACGCTGGTTTGAAGCCATTTCTTCCATTGTTTTACAAGAGGTGGTTTCATTCAGGTCAAATCGTCGACGTTGATGATGGAAACACGATCAGGAAATGTCGTATAGATGGAATTACTCCTGACTATGGACTCTTGATGGTTCAGGACTTAAATAATGGTGAACGGTTAGAACTTCAGCCAGATGGGAACTCATTCGATATCTTCAAAGGGCTTATATATAAAAAGAGCTGAAAAGGTAGTCAATAAAGGAAGTAACTGCCTGAATAAAATGACAATGAAGGAGAGAAGAATGTGAACATAAGCACTAAATACATAAAAAGCTATTTTAGAAGTAATAAAGATACGTAAAGCTATGATATTGAGTAAGAGAGATTAAACTGTTAATTAATAGATATATACATATATGTATATATTTACTTAACAATAGAGAAGTTGAAAAGTAATAGACACAAAATTCCAAGGTCGAGATCAATACAGATACGGCTACAAAATAATACAGAAGCTGTCAAGTAATATAGATGTAAATAATCATGCTGCTATTAAGAAATAGATCGCTAAGCTGTAATGCTTATCATCAGTAGTTCTTCTTTTATTTCAAGCTTATTAATCATTATAAGCATATTCATCATTTTAAGCATACTGATCATATGAAGCCCATACATCATAATAATGCACTTTAGGCGATGAATGAAATCACTGATTTATGACGAAAAATCAAAGTATATGTAATTTTTAAACCATACCTTCATATATAGCGCTTAAAGTCTCATATATATAACTACCCAGACCACATATTACGTAACTGTTTATATATACATAACTACCTAGGCCACATAAAATGTAAACGTTTATCTAACAGCCAACCTCCTTCAAATCGACGATAACGCTTCACCCCCTGCTCGTTCCCACCCGTTGCTTCCGTTGGGCTCAAACCCCCTTGTTCTCACTTAAAGGCTGGCGGGCGGAAAGGAATTCCTTCTTTCCATAGTTCCACCGTGGTTTCCATCCGGCTCATCTCAGGAGTCTACGGGGTAATTCTTGCTTTTGTTGTCTATTATCTAGCTGTTACTATCTACAACACCTCCATAATGTCACACCACACAGTATCCTCGGTCTCCAAGGTCTACGCCGACGTATTGGCCCAAAAACCTCAAGAATATTGGGATTACGAAAATTTGAATATCAAATGGGATAGTCAAGATAACTACGAAATTATCAAGAAATTAGGTAGAGGAAAGTATTCAGAGGTATTCATGGGGATTGATCTTAACAGTGGCAACAATGTGGTCATTAAAGTACTCAAACCAGTGAAAAGAAAGAAGATCAAACGAGAAATCTCCATCTTGAAGAATTTGGTTGGAGGTCCAAACATCGTAGCCCTTTTAGATGTAGTTAGAGACCCATCATCGAAAACTCCGGGTCTCATATTCGAACATATCAATAATGTAGACTTCAGAACTTTGTATCCTCAGTTTAATGACTTGGATATACGATTTTATATGTACGAATTGTTAAAGGCTTTAGATTATTCTCATCTGATGGGGATCATGCATCGAGACGTCAAGCCCCATAACGTGATGATTGATCACGAGAAGAAGAGTTTAAGACTTATAGATTGGGGATTGGCTGAGTATTATCATCCTGATACTGAATACAATGTCCGAGTGGCAAGTAGATATTTCAAGGGCCCGGAATTACTTGTAGATTTCCGTCTTTATGATTATCTGTTGGATATTTGGCTGTATGGATGTATGTTAGCCCTGATGGTGTTTAAGAAGGAACCATTTTTCCATGGGAAATCCAACACAAACCAGCTTGTCCAGATTGTTAGAGTGTTAGGGTCCAATGATTTACATCAATACCTTGCCAAATATGAATTAACTCTTTCTGATGAGTATGAGGACTTGGGATATTATAGTAGAAGACCCTGGAAACGATTTATTAATGAGGGAAACCAGCATTTGGTTCTGGAGGAGTTTTTGGATTTTGTTGACAAGTTGTTACGTTATGATCATGCTGAACGGTTGACTGCTCGGGAGGCGATGGAGCATGCTTATTTTGATCCTGTGAGACCTAAATAGGTGATGTAGAATTGAATTGGATGAAGGGCGATGGAGATGGAGATATGTATAGAAGGGGAGATGGAGATGTGAAGAGAAGGTAATTTATGCAGAGGCAGAAAGGTAGATATGAAGAGAGAAGAGAGAAGAGAGAAGAGAGGAGAGAAGAGAGAAGAGAGCTAAAGTGGAAAGGTGAGAGATGGGCAATATTCTCAATGAAGACTTGGTTATAATCCAATCTGCTGCAACATACTCCTGGTTAAATGTCGACCAGTGGATGATTGACCGTTTCCAAACGGTGATATCTTTTCTCCTGGGCGAGAATAATATAAGAGAGAATTATCAGATGTAGACTGTAGCAAAGAGAGGAAGAGAGATGAAGAGGTTCCCGAACATAACCACATTAGTGCACAAATACCCCTTCTCCTTCTCTTCTCCTTCTTCTCCTTCTCCTTCTCCTTCTCTTCTCCTTCTCTTCTCCTTCTCTTCTCTTCTCCTTCTCTTCTCTTCTCTTCTCCTTCTTCTCCTTCTTCTCCTTCTCCAGCTTTAATATCCATGCAGGCCAGTTCCAGAATTTTCCATCACCACGATCATTCACTCGATAAAAGCCACCTAACCCACCCCAATTTATTCCTGTTCACTACATCATGAGTAACCCAAAAGTATTCTTTGACATCACCATTGGCGGTGAACCAAAAGGACGGATCGTTTTCGAGCTTTTCAAGGATGTTGTCCCCAAAACAGCAGAAAATTTTAGAGCCTTATGTACTGGAGAAAAGGGTATCTCCCCCAGTTCCGGCAAAAAACTCTCCTATAAGGGCTCTATTTTCCACCGTGTCATCAAGGACTTCATGTGTCAAGGTGGTGATTTCACCCATGGCTCCGGAATCGGTGGAGAGCTGATTTACGGTGAAAAGTTCGAAGATGAAAACTTCCAATTGAAACATGAAGTGCCATTTTTATTACTGATGGCTAACGCAGGTCCTGGAACTAATGGTTCACAATTCTTCATTACTACTGTACCTACTCCTCATTTGGACGGTAAACATGTCGTTTTTGGTAAGGTTATTCTGGGAAAGGGCTTGGTCCGTAAGATTGAAAGATGTGAAAAGGGTGATCAGGATAAACCCAAACAGGACGTGGTAATCGCTGATTGTGGGGAATTAGACGACCAGGATTACGTGGCTCCTGCTGCTGGTACTGACGATGGAACTGGTGACATCTATGAGGAGACAATGGTCGACGATGATAACATTGATATCAATAACCCCGAATCGGTATTTACCGCTGTCTCTACCCTCAAGGATATCGGTACTAAACTCTTGAAGGATGGTGACTTGGAAAAATCTTTGCAGAAGTATAGCAAGGCTGTCGACTTTTTAGGTGAATACTTCCCTGAAGATCTCTCCGATCTGCAACTTTCAACTTTGTATCTGCTTCAAAAGCTGTGTAATTTGAACGCTGCCTTGGTGGCTTTAAAGTTGAAAAATGGTAAAGTTGCAGTGAATCTGTCCACCAGAGCATTGGAGGTCACTGATATCGATGAAAAGCTGCAACTGAAGGCTCTTTATCGTAAGGGAATGGGGTACCTTTTGTTGAAGAATGAAGATGAGGCAAAGGATTCTTTGGAAAAGGCACTTAAACTTGCTCCAGGGGATGCAGCTATTGTCCAGGGCTTGAATGAGGTTAAGGCTAGTATCAAGAAGCGGAAAGATCAGCAGAAAAAGAACATGCTGAAGTTCTTTCTGTGATGTAAATAGGGAAGAGTGAAGAGGAGGTGTATCTAAGAAAAAATGGATAAACAAGAGAGTGGGGGAATAGATGACTGTAGAAGAAGAATGAGTAAGACAAAAGATGTAGAGAGGTAAGAAAACGGAAAATTAATGGATTTTGGACTCAGGGGATGCCCATTTTTATGTTATCAAGGTGACATGGTGTCTTATACTGTTCTGATGATATTACTTTCTGTAGATGAGAGAGAAAAGCATGACTATACCAGAGAAAGAATCAACAAGGGGTATGATAACAGAGAAGGAATAGGGAATAGAAGGGACGATGACAGATGAAAACAAAGGAGTAAAAGTGAAGATGGTGATTCCGAACGGTGCAGCCAAGGAGACGTAATAGATGCAAAAAAAATCTAAGATCGCTGTGGATGTTGCAAAACGAAGTGGAATATACAAAAGATATGTAAGAGATGTAGACGGTTAAAGATGTAGAGATTATGAAAGATATAGAAAATTTGAAAGGTACAGAGTAAAAGAGAAAGATATAGAGGAATAAAGATGTAGAGGAATAAAGATACAGAGCATTTAAGATAGAGAGGATTAAAAGTATAGGCCATACATGGCATACAAAGAATAACAGCTAATGGATCTTATAATGTATCGAACACTATGATAAGGAGTTGATGCAATGCGTTTATATAGCTGCTGAACTATGAAGAGCTGAATACTATAGAGAGGATTATTATAAAGCTAAGGATTAATCAGGAGTTGATTGATATGGAGCAAATCAATATAAAGCTGCTTTTTATAGAGCTTTTGTTAGAGAGCTAATGTTAGGGCTCAGATTAGAGCCAATATTATAGAGCTTAGGTTACAGAGCTTTAGTGATAGAACTTGTGTTATAGAGCTTTAGTGATAGAGCTTGTGTTATAGAGCATCCACCCTTCTCTTCTCTTCCCATCTCCCCCAATTTTTCGATGAAAAATTCATCCCCTCCCGGTCCCAAATATCCCCAAGCGCGCGTAATTTGCCTCCCGAGAAACCCACTCGCTCGCCACTTTTGAAAATTAATCGAGGCAATCAACAACCTTACCTTTC
Source organism: Kurtzmaniella quercitrusa (assembly GCA_030570095.1). Lineage (NCBI taxonomy): Eukaryota > Fungi > Ascomycota > Pichiomycetes > Serinales > Debaryomycetaceae > Kurtzmaniella > Kurtzmaniella quercitrusa. Next base: position 149,895 of record JAJLUZ010000027.1, on the reverse strand, counting down.
GGTGAAACATCTCTCCAGTTACCCCTTCTTATAGGATAATCTGGCGTTGGATTAGGTTCAGATAGTTTTCTGTGAAGCTGGAGCACTCATTGGATTGATTGCAAACTCCCAGTCGACATAAATCGGGCTCATAAACTTCAAAAAACCCCTGCAAAAAAATTCCATTCAGTCCCGTGTCGAGTTAACCCCTCAATAGTAGAACGACGCCCCCTGAAAACTTTATCAGATCCTTCCAATCTATTCGGTAACTTAACTTATCGGATAATCTCCTTCAATAGCTATCACTGCTGCCACCGCCAACCCGGCCACCGTTATCAGATAGCCATAGAATGAGTCGTCAATTCCCCTATTCGAGTGCCCCTCTTCGTCTGGTCAAAGAAGTCCAATTCGGATTACTTTCTCCTGAAGAAGTAAGGGCTATATCCGTAGCAAAGATCGAATATCCTGAAACCATGGACCAGTCCACCAAAAAACCCCGTGAAGGAGGTTTGAACGACCCAAGATTGGGTTCTATTGATCGTAATTTCAAGTGTCAGACTTGTGGTGAAGATATGGCTGAATGTCCAGGACATTTTGGTCATATCGAATTAGCTAAACCAGTGTTTCATATCGGTTTCATCGCTAAGATCAAGAAGGTATGTGAATCCGTGTGTATGCATTGTGGTAAGATCCTTTTGGATGAAACCAACCCGGCCATGAATCAAGCAATTAAAATCAGGGATCCCAAGAAGAGATTTAACGCAGTATGGAACGTTTGTAAGAGTAAAATGGTTTGTGAGGCAGATCCTTTGACTGAAGAAGAACAGAATGCTGCTGCAAAGCAAGCTCTTGCTAATGGAACTCCTGTGATCAAACCAAGAGGTGGTTGTGGTCATACCCAACCTACCGTTCGTAGAGATGGACTTAAACTTTGGGGAACTTGGAAACAAAATAAGCAATTCGATGAAAATGAACAACCTGAAAGACGTCTCCTTACTCCACTGGAAATTTTGAGTGTTTTCAAACATATTCTGCCTGAAGATTGTCAAAAGTTGGGATTTAATGAAGATTATGCTCGTCCAGAATGGATGTTAATCACGGTTTTACCGGTACCTCCTCCTCCAGTAAGACCTTCTATTGCCTTTAATGACACTGCTAGAGGTGAAGATGATTTGACCTTTAAATTAGCTGATGTTATCAAGGCAAATATTAATGTACAACGATTGGAGATGGATGGATCCCCTCAGCATGTGATTGCTGAATTTGAAGCTCTTTTACAATTCCATGTGGCTACTTACATGGATAATGACATCGCTGGACAGCCTCAGGCCCTCCAAAAAACTGGTAGACCCATCAAACTGATCAGAGCTCGTCTTAAGGGTAAAGAAGGCCGATTAAGAGGTAATCTTATGGGTAAAAGAGTGGATTTCTCCGCCAGAACCGTTATTTCGGGTGATCCAAACTTGGATTTGGATCAAGTCGGTGTTCCTATCTCAATTGCTCGTACTTTGTCTTATCCAGAGGTGGTGACGCCGTACAACATTCATAGATTGACTGAGTACGTCAGAAATGGACCAAATGAACATCCAGGAGCAAAATACGTCATTAGAGACACCGGTGATCGGATTGATTTGAGGTACAATAAAAGAGCTGGTGATATTGCTTTACAATACGGCTGGAAAGTCGAGCGTCATTTGATGGACGATGATCCAGTCTTGTTCAACCGTCAACCATCGTTACATAAGATGTCGATGATGGCCCATAGAGTGAAAGTCATGCCTTATTCGACCTTCAGATTGAATTTGAGTGTCACTTCTCCTTATAATGCCGATTTCGATGGTGATGAAATGAACTTGCACGTTCCCCAGTCTCCAGAAACCCGTGCTGAGCTCTCACAACTCTGTGCTGTTCCCCTTCAAATTGTGTCTCCTCAATCCAACAAACCAGTCATGGGGATTGTGCAAGATACTCTTTGTGGAGTTCGTAAGATGACTTTGAGGGACTCGTTTGTAGATTTCGATCAAGTGATGAACATGTTGTACTGGATCCCTAATTGGGATGGTGTGATTCCTCCACCTGCTATCATGAAACCAAAACCTTTATGGCTGGGGAAGCAAATGCTTTCCATGGCTATCCCCAAGGGTATTCACTTGCAAAGATTCGATGACGGTAAGGACTTATCTTCTCCAAAGGATAGCGGTATGCTTATTGTAGACGGTGAGATCATTTTTGGAGTTGTAGACAAAAAAACCGTGGGTGCTACTGGAGGTGGTCTTATTCACACAGTTATGCGTGAAAAGGGACCTTATCCATGTGCTCAACTCTTTTCTTCGATCCAAAAAGTGGTCAATTACTGGTTGTTGCACAATGGGTTCTCTATTGGTATCGGTGATACCATTGCTGATGCTGAAACTATGCGTACTGTCAATACTACCATCGCAGAAGCCAAACAGAAGGTCCAAGAGATCATTTTAGATGCTCAAAGTAACCGTTTAGAACCAGAACCAGGTATGACCTTAAGAGAATCGTTCGAGCACAACGTTTCTCGAGTATTGAATCAGGCTCGTGATACTGCTGGTAGATCGGCAGAGATGAATCTTAAAGATTTAAATAATGTCAAACAAATGGTGGTTTCTGGTTCCAAGGGTTCCTTCATTAATATCTCTCAAATGTCCGCTTGTGTGGGTCAACAAATTGTTGAAGGTAAACGTATTCCTTTTGGATTTGCTGACCGTTCGTTGCCTCATTTCACTAAGGATGATTATTCACCAGAGCTGAAAGGTTTTGTTGAAAATTCATACTTAAGAGGTTTGACACCACAAGAATTCTTTTTCCATGCTATGGCTGGTAGAGAAGGTTTGATTGATACTGCCGTGAAGACCGCAGAAACTGGTTACATTCAGCGTCGTTTGGTTAAGGCTTTGGAAGATATTATGGTCCATTATGATGGTACAACTCGTAACTCTTTAGGTGATGTTATTCAATTCATCTATGGTGAAGATGGTTTGGATGGTACTCAAGTGGAAAAACAGAGTGTGGATACTATTCCGGGCTCAGATGTAGCATTTGAACATAGATATAGAGTAGATGTGTTAGATCCTTCCAAGGGAATCAAGGAACTGCTTTTGGAAAGTGGTAAGGAAATTCGTGGAGATATCAAGTTACAAAAGGTTTTGGACGAAGAATACACTCAATTACAAAAAGACAGAAGATATTTGAGAGATATTTGTTTCCCTAATGGTGATTATAACTGGCCTCTCCCAGTGAATTTGCGTCGTATCATTCAAAATGCCCAACAAATTTTCCACGGTGGTCGTCACAAGGCTCTGGATTTGAGATTAGACGAAGTGGTCCGCGGTGTGCAAGAGCTCTGTAAAAAGGTTATTGTCGTTAGAGGAAAGACTGAGCTTTCGAAGGAAGCTCAAGAAAATGCCACTCTTTTATTCCAATGTCTTTTGCGGTCTCGTTTAGCCACAAGAAGAGTTATTGAAGAGTTCAAATTGAATCGGGTTTCATTTGAATGGGTTATGGGTGAAATTGAATCGCAATTCGCTCGTTCATTGGTTCATCCTGGTGAAATGGTCGGAGTTGTAGCCGCTCAATCTATTGGTGAACCTGCCACTCAAATGACCTTGAATACTTTCCATTATGCCGGTGTGTCATCCAAGAATGTCACTCTTGGTGTTCCTCGTCTTAAAGAAATTCTTAACGTGGCCAAGAACATCAAGACACCTGCACTTACCGTTTATCTTAAGCCAGAAATCGCCGCTGATATTGAGAAGGCCAAGGTTGTCCAGTCCGCTATAGAACACACTACTTTAAAGAATGTCACTTCATCAACAGAAATCTTTTACGACCCAGACCCACGAACTACCGTCATTGAAGAGGATTACGATACTGTAGAAGCATATTTCGCAATTCCTGATGAAAAAGTGGAAGAACTGATTGAAAAGCAATCTCCTTGGTTGCTTCGTCTTGAGTTGGACCGTGCCAAGATGCTTGATAAGCAATTGACCATGGCTCAAGTTGCTGAAAAGATCTCCCAGAACTTTGGTGAAGATTTATTTGTGATTTGGTCTGATGATACCGCTGACAAGTTGATCATTAGATGTAGAGTGGTACGTGATCCTAAGCTGCTTGATGAAGATGCCGATGCCGAGGAAGATCAGATCTTGAAGAGAATTGAAGCTCATATGCTTGAGCTGATTTCTCTTCGTGGTGTTCCAGGGATTACTCGTGTGTTTATGATGCAACATAAGGTCAGCTCTCCAGATGCCACTGGAGATTACGCTCAAAGTCAAGAATGGGTCTTGGAAACTGATGGTGTCAACCTTGCTGAGGTCATGTCGGTTACTGGTGTAGATAGTGCCAGAACTTACTCGAATAATTTCATTGAAATCTTGCTGGTTTTGGGTATTGAAGCCACTAGACTGGCTTTATACAAGGAAATCTTAAATGTCATTGCCTTTGATGGTTCTTATGTCAATTATAGACATATGGCCCTCTTGGTTGATGTGATGACGTCAAGAGGTCACTTGATGGCTATCACTCGTCATGGTATCAACCGTTCTGACACTGGTGCCCTCATGCGTTGTTCTTTCGAAGAAACGGTCGAAATTTTGCTTGAAGCTGGTGCTGCTGCCGAATTGGACGATTGTAGAGGTATTTCTGAAAACGTCATGTTGGGACAAATGGCTCCTTTGGGTACTGGTTCCTTTGACGTGATGGTGGACGATAAGATGTTGCAATTTGCTCCTCTGAATATCATGGCCGATGTTGGCAACGACGACGACGGTGGTGCCACTCCATACAAGGATTATGATATGGAAGATGAGAAGATTCATTATGAAGAAGGAGCAGGATTCTCTCCTATTCATACGGCTCCTGTTTCAGAAGGTTCCGGTGCATTGACTCTGTACGGAGGACAACCACACAGCCCATCTCCAACATCTCCATTCAGCTACGGGGCCACTCTGCCTGGATATGGAGGTGCTTCTCCTGGATATGGAGTTACTTCTCCGCAATATTCTCCTACTTCGCCAAGTTATAGCCCTACTTCACCAAGTTACAGTCCAACTTCACCAAGCTATAGCCCAACTTCGCCAAGTTACAGTCCAACATCCCCAAGTTATAGCCCTACTTCACCAAGTTATAGCCCTACTTCACCAAGCTACAGCCCAACTTCACCAAGTTACAGTCCAACTTCGCCAAGTTACAGTCCAACTTCACCAAGTTACAGTCCAACTTCGCCAAGTTACAGTCCAACTTCGCCAAGTTACAGTCCAACTTCGCCAAGCTACAGCCCTACCTCACCTCTGTACAGTCCAACTTCACCAAGCTACAGCCCTACTTCGCCACAGTACTCGCCAACATCGCCGCAGTACTCTCCAACTTCCCCCAGCTACTCTCCTACTTCACCTCAGTACTCGCCTACTTCGCCACAGTACTCACCTACATCACCTCAGTATAGTCCTACTTCGCCCCAGTACTCGCCTACCCTGCCACAGTACTCGCCTGGCCTGCCTCAATACAGCCCTAAGCTGCCTAGCTATGGTGATAAGGAGAAGAAAGAGGAAGAGTAGTTTATGTAATTTATCAAAACTAGAAAAAATAAGATGCACTATTAGAAGAGAAATTGTGTAGAGTTGTATTTGTAAGTCGTGTGAACTGCATTGTTCATCAGATATTGTTTTTAACCTGTAATGGTGCTTTTTTATGTATTACTTTTCTGGTAGTTTTGCATCACTTGAGTAGTTATCTGAATAACTGTGACAATGGTTTGTTTGCTTACACCGATACTTTTTATCAAAAGATAGATCAGGTTATATTTCATTCTGTGCAGTGAACATTATTGTCGTCATACACCAATACAGTTTTATGGAGCCTTTCATACTTTTCAATAGCCTAGTTTCCTACAAGTTCATTTATTGAACATCGTTGAGCCATAATTTTTGAGAGAGTCTAATTTTTGAGAGAGCCTAATTTTGGTATGGTTAACGAACCTTTAAAAGAATAGTCATCCATCGTCAATAAGAAAAGAATTGATGATTTTAGTTTCTACTGACAAAATGATCACCGGATACTGTTTTTTGCTCAGATTTATCTCATCCGAAGCATCTTTACGCCAATTGGCTTACTATATTCCTATAACGTGACATAGATAAATGCTAATTAAAGAGTACAAACTATTTTTGAGGAGGGAAATAATTCTACGATGCATTAACTACTCATATAACTATTTACTTCGAGTGGCCAATCATCAATTTACCTACCCATTAATTCAAATAACTCTTTCATTTCTTTCGTTTATTATCAAACTAGTACCTTAGCCTATATATCTGTCTTGATATCCATCTCTTATATCTCTTATGCTAATATCTGTGTAAGTTATAATGATCTCTAATTCGTACAGGAAACTTTTTCAAAACTGAAAGCACTTTGAAGATGGGGGCAAGGTATGTATAATACAGACATAATATAGTCACTCGAACGATGTTATAAAGCTCAAATGGGATGCTAACGACAGTTGTGAAGATCAGCGAAAGCTGTTGGCTATATGTCTTCAGAGATCGCCTTGTGTACTTATTGATCGAAACTCACCCAAAGATTGTGTAACTAAGCCAGAGCTTAAGCAAGACCTTCCAGAGCTCTGTTTACATCATTTGCGATCATTCTTGGACTGTAAACATGGCAAGTTTGACATGCGTAAACGGATGGTAGGCAACGCTCCAATTTCTACGGGGAAATACGACGAAACCTACGAAAAGCTCTCCAGTGGCAATTACGATGCCCACGAAGAGATGCATAAGTTGGAGGTGATGAATCGGAATTTGTCGAAGCAGAAACAAGCCAAGGAAGCCAAAGAAGCAAGAGAGAATGCTAATTAGAGTAGTGAGGAGATGAAACTTACTGGAAAAAAGGTGGACTCTAGGCTATGGTAGGCTATAGGCTATGGAAAGTTCATAGAGACTATGGCAGTCTTGATGTCATATATAGCATGTAAATAGTAGTATATAGCACAACCCCACATTAATGCTTAGTATGAAAAACTAACGAGCCACTAGCTAAGTTCACTGCATTACCGAAAAATTCAATCAGAGGAGCGCCATTGGAGGACGAAATGGCCCGCAAAAAAAGGCACCCGTTCATGTCATCACAGACCCTGTATATATAAACATCAACACATATCCTGTAGCAAGAAGAAACCCACCCAATTCCCTTCTTCACTGCTCTTTCCTGCTCTTTCCTGCTCTCACTTTCTCCCTCATCACGCAATTCTAGACCTTTTAGGTCGCAACTTTCTTATGGAAGCCACGGTTACGAAAAAACCGCAACCAATCATTTGTAACCACTAGAAACAATGTCTTCCATTAGAAGTGATCTCGAATCTAACCGGGTAGAGGAATTGGAGACTCTCCTTAAGAGTGTTCAACCAAAGATTCTCGCCTACATTGCTAAAGCTGACCCAAATCATTCCACTTTCGAAAGATCTTCCCTTGGTACTTTCAGATCTCCTCAGGATATCAAATCCCAATTTGAACTGCACCACAAGCACATTGATGGATCTGGTATTGCCAATGATCCTCAAGAGATCGACCTGGTCATCAACAAAGTCTTAGAACTATCAGTCAACACCTGGAACCCAGGATTTCTTGACAAACTCTATGCTCTGAATAACCCCATCGGGGTCGTCAGTGACTTAATTCTTTCAGTATTGAACACAAATTCCCATGTTTATACCGTTTCTCCTGTTCTCTCAGTTTTAGAGAACTACATTGGCCGTAAATATGCCCAAAAGTTCTTCACCGGAGAAGGCCAGTTCAAAACTTGCGGTGGTCTTACCTTCTCTGGAGGTTCATGGTCCAACATCACCTCAATGCAAATCGCTAGGTCGTTAAAGTACCCTCAGACCAAGCTGTTGGGTAATGCTGGGTTCAAATTTGCTGTATTTGCCCTGAAACATTGCCATTATTCGGTAGAAAAGGCCGCCATTTTGCTCGGGCTTGGCTCCAAGTCCATTTTCAAGGTGGACATCCATCCAGATGGAACTATGGACATTGAAGATCTTGAACGTAAGATTTTGAAGTCTTTGGACCTTGGTTTCACTCCATTATACATCAATGCCACCGCTGGAACCACCGTCTTCGGATCCTTTGATGACTTCAACGCAGTATCGAAGGTTGCCAAAAAGCACAATGTTTGGTTCCATATCGATGGACTGTGGGGAGGAAACGTTGTGTTTTCTCCTAAGCATTCCCATAAGGTCAAAGGAGCAGAACTTGCCGATTCAATCACGGTAAACCCTCACAAAATGCTTGGAGTTCCAACCACATGTTCGTTCCTTTTGTTACCCCACGTAGGGAACTTCCGTAAATCAATGTCTTTGGCAGCACCATATTTGTTCCACAATGATGCTGAAGAAAAGGCAGAGGAACAAGACGAAGAAAACTACGATTTGGCCGATGGAACTATGGGATGTGGCCGTAGGGCAGATTCATTCAAATTCTATATGGCCTGGTTGTACTATGGAGAGAAGGGCTTTGCTGATAGAGTTACCCATGCTTTTGATATAACTAAGCATTTTGTAGAAAAAATTAGCAAACAGAAGGGCTTTTCACTCGTTGTGGAAGACCCACAATGTCTTCAAGTATGCTTTTACTACAAGCCGAATGGCGTGGAGAACCTTGAGTCCTACACAGGGGTGACTAGGTTTATATCGAAGAAATTACACGCCCAAGGGAAGTATCTTGTTGACTTTTCGCCAAACCCAGCTAGCGATGACAAGAGAGGTGAATTTTTCCGGGTTGTTTTCAACTCCCCGATTCTTTCCGACGAGGTGGTTGACCATTTGATTGAGTCAATTATTTCTGTTGGAGAGGAGTATAAAGAGAGCAATTGATTGATTGAAGATTGGCTAGAATGATTAAAGGTAGAATAGAATGATTTGAGGGTAGGGTGTTAGAATATTTATTGATATCTTTTATTGTTTTCATCAAATAGGTCGTTGTAAATGAAAATGTAGATTGAGACCGAGCACTTTGAGTAGGTGGAGTTCAAGTAGTTTTAGTGGAATTAAAAGGTATTACAAGGGTCATAAGAGATGCAAAATGTTAAAAGAGTACAAAGTATTAGAACTATTAATTGGGTCATTAAAACCAAGCTCTCGAAAGATATTGACAATGCATAGAAGTGAAAATTTAGAAGTAGTTTGAACTGCGTGCTCTTATGATGTATCTTGATATCCCATTTGAGCTCCACTCTTTATTTCATCAAAATAAAACATCGGACAAGTTAACTTCTTTGTTTTGAATCAATAATCTGTAGTTATGCTTCAAACCTATTTAAAACTAGCTAGTGTACACATTTGGATCAACCTTTCATCATTCTGAATTGATAGCTCAATATGAACTTCGAAAAGTCCACGGTGTATTTTAAGTACATAAGAGTCCGGGGATATGGCCAACTAGGCGGGAATAACTGCAACAGATGTCAAGCAGCAAATCGTTGATCTTTCCTCGAAGAAATGGAACAATAGAGTGGAAATTTCACATTTGGTCAGCGCTTTTGTGTTGATTTTGTCTGGTTGCAGATATTGTCTTCTTAACGAAAGGTTGCAATTACTGATTCTGTCAAAGAATTAAAGAGTATGTCGTTATTGTCAAACTTATTGTAACATCTCAAGTGGTACATTACCCCTTTCGGTCAGTAAATCAAACTGCAGGGAATAGAACCCCCGCTATAAAATATTTCCCCCTCTTATCATTGAAAATAAACCAATGGAACAAAATTTGAACAGAATGCAATCGAAATGCAACATTGCAGATTATTAGTGATTATGATTATATGAGAGAGACACCCGCTGAACTAGATTAGCAGACTAAACTCAACTATACGTCCTTCAAGGTAACTTAAACACTGATGTGGTCGCGTGCAAAAGAGCCAAACTGGTGATTTATTCCTAAACGGGCCAGAGCTCGCAGGATGACGATCAGATTTTTGCCAAAAATAGTATCAGGTATCGCCATGAGAGAGACAGAATGGGGGGCTAGAGGTAGTAGTTTTCGTTGTAAAAGTGTACATGTGTAATGGAGATGTAATATGTCGACGACATTATGTATCAGTATCGTTAAAGTACTAATCATCCACATATGGGATCAACTTCCCATTTGCCGATTTGCTTCAATTAGCAAATAAAGAGATCGCAACCTAATGTGGGGTCAAAATGATAAGACGATGTGACAATTGGAAGAGGATGTTCTGGATGTAACATGGAAAAAAAACAGAAAAAAAAATACTGCTGATGAGTTGGAAGTAATCGAAGATGGAAAGAGGGCAGACAGAAGGTGGCACTAGGACGGCACTAGGATGGCACGAAGATAGGATAGGAAGTAGCGGATATGAGAAATGATAGAGAAGTGAAAAAAACTGAAAGAAATATGGTGTCACATTAAAATTAAACGTCAAAGGAGCTTGTTATCTATCGTTGTAGTGTAGCTAGCGTAATAGCAGAAATATGTAATCTCAATAGCAGTTGTGATTAATTCCGGGACTGTTCAAGGATGATAATAGAAAAAGCAAGGGGAAGGTTCGAAATAGAGTTACGGGTATTGAATTAGGAAGTTTGTCGGATCATACCACGTCAGTTAATTTAGAACACAGGTTTACGGGAGTCCGACCACCGCTTATCAGGAAGAGCTTATCAGTAGCGGAGGTTGCAAAATGTATCGAAACAGTTAGAAGTAAAAAGAGGAAATAAGGGAATAAGAAGATATTAGAGAGTAAGGTATTAGAGAAGAGAATAAGAGATGAGAAGAGTAGAGAATGGAGTAGGCAATACGGAGAAATAAGAGAAAAGAGAGTGTAAGGACAGGACGACAGTAGGAAAGCATACAGTAAACATAACAGTAACAGAAAGAGAACGAGAAAGAGAAAGAAAGAGACACAATGGTAAACACAGCTCTCTCCCCCTTTCAGTCCATTTTTAATAGATCTAATGAAAATGACATCAGTGCAACGTGAATGGCCATAAACATGTGGTCGATGCCATCTCCAGGTCAAGGTTTGCTTCCATATGGTACATGTCCACTGCTCGGCGCTTAAGCTATCGCACAGGTAACAGATGCTGCCGCGCTCATACAATGGAACCTGCAGATTTAGTGGAGACACTCAAAAATTTTCAACCAGATGATACGATCGGGGAGACACATCGTAGCTACATCCAGCTCCACACGTCTATAACCACCACTAGACCCATGCAACACACATACACAACCCCATATACAACTACATCTACAACCATCAGTTTTCCATTCCTTGATTTTCCCCTTTCTCTCTCTCCCCCCTCCTCCAGAATACAACCCCGTCCCCTCTTATCGTCTCTCCACACTGCAACCTTTGGGTGACATTTCTCATGTCCCATTGAGCGCGGCTCTATCAGCAAATTTGGCCCTATTCGCCCGCCCGCCCATTCTGATTAGGCTGATTGCAACCAGACAAAGCATAATCGGTGGGCCATCAAAAAATATATATCTTCGCTATAAGTAGGCGGTGGTAGCCCCCCCATCTGTTACACCATCCCTATTGTGACCATCTATCATCTTGATCTAGTTGCAAAGACATCTTTGATCCTAGTTCTACCTTAATCTAGTCCCTACTAGTTCCACTGTTATAAATTTCCACTTACTCAATATGGAAAAGGCTCTCGGCTCAGAAGAGTACAAAGCTGCTGCCTCCACTTCCTCCAATGAGGACCACTCCGATCATCATCCAGCAATGCCACTGGATGATGTATACAGAGACCCTTCTGCTTGGTATAACAAGAAGCTCGGGTTTCTTCCGCCTTACTCTCTGGGCATGTTCCAGATCGTCATGCTCTCTTTTGTCGTCTTTATGACTCCCGGTATGTTCAACGCACTTTCTGGTCTTGGTGGTGGTGGTATCAGTGACATCAAAACCGCTGATAACGCCAATGTAGCTCTTTATTCCACTTTTGCAACCATCGGCTTCTTCGGGGGTACCATTTGTAACTACATTGGTATCAGAGCTTCTCTTTGTTTCGGTGGTACCGGTTATGCCATGTATGCTGCTTCCCTTTTATGTTATTATCATACCCAGAACGCTGGCTTTGTTATTTTCGCCGGCGCTTACTTGGGGGTCTGTGCTGGATGTCTTTGGGCTGCTCAAGGTGCTATCATCTTGTCATACCCTACTGAAAACCGTAAAGGTACTGCTATTATGGTGTTCTGGGTCATTTTCAATCTTGGTGCCGTTATCGGAGCCATCATCCCATTGGCAGACAATTTGCAAAATAAGGGTAGCGCTGTAAATGATGGTACCTATGTTGCGTTCCTTGTATTAATGGCATCCGGTTCCATTATTGCCATCTTTATGTTACCAATGTCAAAGGTTTGGAGATCTGATGGTACCAGAGTTCAAGGTGAAAAGTATCCAAACTGGCTCGAAGAGTTAAAGAATTTGTTCCGGTTGGCAATCAAGAAGCCAGAAATCTTCCTCTTGTTCCCCATGTTCTGGTCTCTGAACTGGTTTTACACCTACCAATTCAATGAGGTCAATGCTGCCCGTTTCAACATCAGAACCAGATCTTTAAACTCTTTGCTCTACTGGCTGGCCCAAATGGTTGGTTCCTTGTTCATTGGTACCATTCTTGACTTGTCTTATTTCAGAAGATCTCTTAGAGCCAAGATCGGTTGGGTTATCGTTTTCGTCCTTGGTATGGCCATCTGGGGTGGAGGACTCAAGTTCCAACAACAATACACCAGAGAACTGGCCACCCATATGACTACCATTGACTTCAAAGATGGTGCTTACATTGGTCCAATGTTCTTGTATATTTTCTATGGAATGTATGATTCCATTTACCAATCATACATCTTATGGACCCTTGGAGCCTTATCCAATAACCCTCAAACTGTAGCCCTTTATGCTGGTTTCTATAAGGGTATTCAATCTGCTGCTGCCGCTGTTGCCTGGAGAATCGATGCCATGGAGATTCTGTACATGCGTATGTTCATTTCTTCATGGGCTTTACCAGTGGGGTCTTTGTTTGTGGCTATCCCAATGATTTTCTTTAAGATAACGGACCATACTGATGCTCGTGAAGATGGGCTTGAAGATACTATGGGTGATCTTAAATCCATCAGATCAGGGGTGGAAAACCCAGCCATTGTATAATGTGATGAGTGATAATGATACTGGTTAAAGTACAAGAAGGGAGGAACTAAAGAGGAGAGAATGAAGAGGAGAGAATGGAGAAAGAGAAGAGAAGAGAACGAAGAGGAGAGAAACACGAGACCAACAGAGATGTGAATCAAGTGAAGAGAAAATCTCGATCTAGGACATATATCTTTCTTATAATCTAACATAATAAACATTGTAATATGAAGTCAAGTAACGAAGAGATCTTCATTGATATGATCTTCATTGATATCAATAAGTCTTCTATCATAAAGGTTTCCCACAACCCATGTAAGACTTTAGCTTTATCAATTCAATCAACGATTGATATCAGTTTCGTAACCTTTAGAATCGTTACAATCGTTACAATCTTTGTCATCTCCATCTTCTTATCATTTTCATAAGAGAATCATTACCCTACTGTCCGGAATAAGCTTGGGAAGTTACTGAATGGAGATAAATTTAGCTGATTCATGATAGAGTCGAGGTTGCTGTATCACCCGATTTTTGTTTACAATATATCTTACATGTTTGAAAAATTTGACCGTTCATTTCCCCTACTCTTTATCCTAGTATCTATCTCCTTACATCGTTCACCTACCCTTACTCTTATATCTTTCTCCTTACCCTTTCTATTCCCTTCTTCTTCTCTTCTCTACTTCTCTCCCACAATTATCACTCACCCCAGTTCTCTCTTTTATCTTCCCCACCAATCTCTACGAACCAACTTATGACCTTGGCTTTTGTCCCCGGAGAGCCCAGCCCTGAGCCTTACAGTATATCACAGGCAATATGGAGAGCCTTCCACATCATAGCGTATTGTTCTGGTAACAACTTGATCATCTTCACCGAAAAATCGGCCTTTAAAAACCTCCAAACCATCTACTTCGATTCCGATGCTACCAGCGTCCAAATCCATCCAACAAAGGGAATTTTGGCAGTCACTGTTGGCTCAAGAGTTCAGATATACCAGCCTGACTCTGAGTATGCTCTGCGGCCTCGATGGATAGAAAAAACCTCCATAGAGTATGGGAATAGCTCTCCAAATATTGCTGTTTGGGCTGCTGATGATGATGAGCTTCTTGTGACATATCTGGATCAATTGAGACTTTATCATGTAGCTAGTGAATATGGAGAGGTTCATACCAGGGTAAGGTGGTCTATGTCACTGCCTAACGTCTGTAATTATGCTGCTATAACCACAAACGGCCTGAAAATCGCCGTCTGTGCCAACTACGATAGATTGGTCAAATGCTGGTCTAGAGTTGCTTATGGAGAAAGTACAAGGTATATTCTTACTTATCTAGAACATACTGATATCGTCACCCAATTCTGCTTCAAGAGTACCGAAATATTACGTAAATCTCTTGATAAAAGTATGACTAAAATCCAGAACATGAGGGGCTTCTTGGAACCAGAATCAGATAATGATATCTTATATACATATACTAGGGATGGGATTTTAAGATTGTGGTCACTGGATATGAATGGTCGGTCTTCTATAAGACTCTGCTTTGAAAAATCGGTCGGTCCATTGGCATTGTTTTTAGTGGTAGATGGCTCAGATGTGTCAGAAATTTCAACCGCCTCTGAACCAATGAAAGACTTGTTATTGGCAGCAAAACAAGACGGTTCTGTAGAGATATATAGAATCTGTACTGAAATACCTGGATTGCCCAATTCTGCTTCTTTAACACGGATCAAAGAATGTCACTTAGAGCAGAATTGTTGGCCATACCTATCGACCTCAAAATATCCGGAATTATCCCCTGATATCATCACTACCACCAGCTTCATAGCATCCTATATCACCCCTATAGTTGCCCCAGAGGTCGTCAAACTCCCCACTGGAGCATTGTCTATCTTGGTCCACGATAGAGTGAAACATACCATTCGATGTAATCAAGTCAATTTAATGACTTCTGAACAAGACGACCATTTTGGAGCTATCCTTGTAAATAAATTTTGTGGTCATACGAAAACCATAAGAAAACTCAGAAAATCAACTACTAAAGATAATCATAAAACAGTTCTTCTTTCAATCTCCGATTTCCCTGAACACAACTATATATGGGAGCCAATTTCTCTTGAAAAGGGAGTCACATTAGCTAAAAGATTCAGATTAGACCTCTCTGAGGCTCCTCACCATGAAAATCTGGCTCTTGGGCCTCATATATTAGATGCTGTGATTGTTAATGATGTTGTCCTGACAAATACAAATAGAAGACATCATAGAGTGGCTACGATAGAAAGTAGTGGCTATATATCTTTATGGGATTGTAATGGCTCAACAAGAGATGACCAAGCAGCTGACTTGATTAATAGACTACCTATTAAAGACCTTAATGGTTCTTTAATGACCTCGATTCCAAGAGCTTTTGTTTTGACTCAAGGTACTGGTACCAAATCCAAAGCTAGTAACACAAACGAGTTAAAGTCCAAACTGGATTCCAACTTTATCGCTATTGCCATCTATGAAGACGATTGTAAGGCATGGGAGCTTCAAAAGGATGGTCTAAAAGAATTCAAGGTCGATCATTTGCCCGAAAATTTTCATTTGATAGCAGAGATTGATCTGTATGCCAATGAGCTCAATGTGTTATCTGCAATAGACGAAAAGGGCGTTTTAAGAATCTTTTCAGTTGAGAATGATGGTACTACTTTACATTGGAAACAATCTAGCTCACTTCGGACCAATATCAGTAAAGCTGCTGGACTACATGGGGCAACATTTGTACATAAAATGGCAATTGTCGATGAGAGTGGCTTGAAACTTTCCGTCTGGGATACTAAACTGGGACTTCTTGAATATCAAGAAGAGTTTGAAGATCCAGTTTTAGATCTTGATTGGACCAAAGTCCATGACGATTACTCCCAGTTTGCCAATTTATCAGTAGGATTCAGACACCACGTTTACTTATATACACAGCTCCGTTATGATTACACCAACAAGGTAAATGCATACGGAAAGTTTAAGAAATTGGACGTTCTGGATTATACATCTCACAATATCGGAGACCTGATCTGGACTAGTGACCAATGCTTCATTATTGCCTGTGGAAATCAATTTTTCGTTGATGATAAATGGGTTTCAATCGGTCAGAGTAGTGACAGTTACATCGACAGCACCATAAGACAAATGGTTGGTGAAACTGGAAAAGATGTTCAATTGACGGTGCTGAATGTTGTTAAAGTTCTCAATGGTCCATTGCCATTATATCACCCACAATTTTTGATCCAGGCTCTTTTTTGGGGTAGAGTAGAATTGGTAAAGGATATTTTGGTTAGACTCCTTACTGCCATTAGATCAGGTAAGTCAATCAAATGGGATCTCGATCTATCATACGAAAAAGAGGTCATTGATACAACCTTAGAGTCATCCGTCAACAATAGCGGAAGATCTACGCCTTTCGAAGGAAAGAAGAACCTGTCTCAGTTATTTGAACAGCCTTCTCTACCATCATCAGGAATCGAAACTTTCCTTGTGTTTAACTCGCAACTTGCTGATCTTCTCAACACAAAATTGACCAAACTCCGATTACCTCTCTTAACCAGACATCAGCAGATAACCTTAACGTCAGTTATTACTATTGTCAAGATAATACATAAGTATGAAGGATCAATGGACTCTAACGGGATTAAATTTCTCATTGGGCTTAGATTGATGCTTTTACTGTCCAAACAGAACAAACTTCTGATGCGAGACATCAACTGGGCTATTCACAGTGATAATAAAGAGGTATTACTTATGGTTGTCGAAGATCTTTATCACAATAAGCTTACTTGGAAGGCTATGTGTGACGCTGGGATTCCATATTGGCAAGAGGCTTTGAAATTAGTGGACATCGTAGAAATGGTAGCTAGGAATGAATTTGCGAAAGACAGAGAACCATCTGGAATAGTTCTGATCTTCTACCTTATACTCCGAAAGAAAAATGTTCTTATTGGTCTTTGGAAAATGAGTACTGGATCTGAGCAACAAAAAATGTTAAAGTTCTTGGGGAACGATTTCACCGACCGAAGATGGGGAGTGGCTGCCCAAAAGAACGCCTTTGTATTGTTGAGTAAGCACCGATACTTGGATGCTGCAACATTCTTCTTACTTGGCGATTGTTTGAAGGATGCATGCAGTGTCTTAGCAAATAAAGCTGAAGATGTGACTCTCGCCATACTTGCAGCAAAAGTTTATCAAGTAACTTCAAAGGGTGACGAGCCAATAGTCGATACAATTCCATATGTTCTTGAAAATTTCTTGTTGGAGCAAGCAATACAGATGGGAGATCGATGGACTACCTCGTGGATATTTTGGGAGCTCGGAAAGAGTCAATTGGCCGTGAAAGCTTTGATTGAGTCACCAAGTCGGGTCGTAAGAAATAATCTTGACACATTTCAGAATCCTGAAAGATTTTCCAAGATCGATATGAACATGTCGCTGAAGGCCTATTTCAAAGATGATCCAGTTCTTATGGTTTTGTTTAATGATTTAAGGCATAGAAATGTCAAATACTTAGAAGGGGCAATTGAAATTTCGAAACAAGAAGAATTCGATTTCGTAGTGAAAACTTGTATCACATATAATCGAATGGGATGTGACTTTTTAGCACTTATGATTTTGAAAAATTGGAAATTTGTCGAATATGATGAAGAAAAGGGAAAAATCAATTGGGGTGATAACACTGGTCTGTCGAATAAAGAAAAACTTGCCCTTTTGCTGCCTACTGTTTCTGCCTCAACAGGTAGAGAGAATGATCCTATAACTTCATTTGAAGACGATAATTTGGGGTATAATGCTACTAAGCAGTCAAACTTGCAGGCACCTCCAGAGGAAGCATTTGCCGAGCCTGATATGAGTTCTTTCGACTTCGGTTTTTAGATTGATTATCAGCATGTTAATTCCTTCTCTTGGTGTATCAATGAATATCTTGATATATTCCGAATGCCTTTGTTTCGTAAGCACTACATAATTAAAGAATAAGAGCTCGTTTTAAACATTTGCTAGAAATAACTGATGTAGGTCTTCAGGAAATTTGGGAAGAGTTGGAAAAATTACTTCGTAATGTAGCATATGTAATCGACGTATTTAAAAAGACCCTCAACAGTAAGGATATTACCTTCACCGAGTTAGTACCGCTAGTGTTGAGGAATTAGTGTCGCTCTATATTATGGCCAAAAAATAAAACCCTACCCGGGACTCGAACCCGGAGTCTTCCACTTAGGAGGCGGATGCCTTAACCGTTTGGCCAGCAGGGCAATTTTTTTTGTAAAAGCGTAAAACTGGTACAAGAGGCACGACCAAGAAGAATTTAAAGACTTGTGTCTGACGCTGACTTAGGGACTGGAGGTACTCAAGATGATGGTCGTACAATGAGAGAAGCAAAATTCGACGTAATACGACACATTTGGTTACCATGGTGAATGAAATACATCCCCTTGGTTACCCTCAAGCCACGATGCAATGTAGGGCGCAATTCGTATGTAAGAATTTAATATTGGTTAGATTGAATAAAGAAGATAAGTGGCTTAGTACATTGGGGATGTTGGGAGAACCAATATCTTCAAGAGTTACGAAGCATCCTACGACCCCAAGGTATCTACAGTATTGAGAAGGCTGAGCCACTGAAATGACCAGGTCGGAGAGCTCCGAAGAAACATTCCTTTCACTTGATTGATTTTTTGCTGCGAACAAGCCAAGACCATGCCGACCTGGTGATGATAATAGAAGGCAGAAGAGAATACTATTTCAATCAAAGATATGAGCTGCGCCCGAGAAACTCAGCCTCACCCCACAGCTTTGAATCTTCCTTGATGTCGTCAAAAGTGCCAACATAGGAGTAACTGGATGTTGCAATCTATGCTGCCAAGATTAGTTATCTTTCACTATGAAGAGATCATTGGAGATAGCAAATGAAACAGGTGCGGGTGAAAGAGAAAAGTCAAAAGAGGAAGGAAGATTCGTGGACAACTCCAACTTCGTGGAAATAGATGTGGTGATGAAGATCCTACGTTCGAACATATGATAGCGATCGCTGGCGAAGATAATGAGAGATCATTAGAGATAGTTGAGAGAAGAGTTGGCCATAACTGGATTCGGGGACTCAACTGCAGCAATTTTGCAAATTCAAATGAGGAAATGTCATTAATTCAGATGACGAAATAGGAAGTTTAACCTCGAGGGCCCAATCCGTTTCCTGAGTCAAAATGAAACATGACAGCGAAAAATTAACTCAATGACAGCTCCGTGCAAAGGAATGGCACTCATTGTACGCAGCTTGGCAGAGCTGACTGGGGTAAATGTCGCTTGCCAAGAATTGGTGCGACTTTATAAAGGTAGTGAGAAAGCTGCTGCGCCTTCTTTTTTCCTGCTTATGAGGGTGATTCAGAGCGAAGACCTGCGGCACGCATTATTTTTTATGCATTATTCGGTTAGATGCCGCTAGAGAAGGAGAGCCAGGGACGATTGATTCTGAGGTTAGACTGTAACCAAAGAGATAGAGAGGGAGAGTTCTAAGACAATTAGGGAAGATGTATCATCAACATAGCTGAAGAAGCTGGCGTATGTATTTTGGGGTTCAAACAATCAATTGCGTACATTACCACCCGATTTAGTGATAGTGGTTGTCTGGCGCAATCCAATAATCCTTTCCCTACAAGCTTTCGCTGATGATGTTTAAGTTACAGCGGACTTACTGGAACGTTCTGACTGTGAAGGTGGGATACGGGTGGTTCAGAGGGCGCAATACAGTGGCAATGGTGACAGTTCCCTAGAAAGATGTCAACTGCCCTGTCATCTAAAGCAACCTTGGGCTGTGGGGGGAAGTCCAGTCCGGGCTTTGCTTGTGTGATCATTCATTCGTTGCAACATTGCGAGCGTCACTAAATAGTAAGCGAAAATTATAGAAAATTGCTGTAGTTTTGCACCCATTGAATCGATTTATTGTGACTGATGACGGCAAAGTGATGGCAAAATGATGGTCAAATGACGTTCAAATGACGTTCAAATGCCGGTGAAATGACGTTTAAATAATAGTGGAAGTGTGGGCGAAGAAGTTTACTGCTGTATGTAACCCTCTTCAATGAGAGAATTATCTGGTAGATAGCTTACAACTATCATAGCTTACGGATGAAATAGATGATATTGAACCAAAGAAAAAATATTGCTTGCCTCTAACCTCTCTAATCGGTAAAGATTTATCTCCCATACGTTCTCTAACTTGTTATTCACTCAACCCGCCTAAGCCAACTAAATAGACAATAATTAAATAAAATTAACCAAAAAGGTAAAAAAAAAAGGCCCAAAGAGTTCAGCTCCCTAACCGGAACAGCAAGCCAAGCACTGTGAACGCGACATAATTGACAATCGCGTGCCGTATCAGTGTGATAATCGATCTACCCGCGTCAGCTGGGTAGCCCAAATCTCTCAAATCGGGCTCAACCTACCCTTCTAGTTACATAGACTGCTATTGTATTTCTAACCTATCACTATCTCTATCTTACTTGGCCGCAAAAATTTTTTGAATGAGCCTGTTTTCGATGCATGGTCAGAAATGGGTAGTCAATAAAAAGCACCGGGATATAAAAACCTAAACCCGGGTGAAGGATACCTGTAGGGGGGAAACCTGTAGAGGAAGACTTCGGTTCCAACAAAACATGGGCATCCAAGCTCAGCCCTCAACAAGAGCTCACTCATCCCAGAGTCTGATGACTGCAGCATCTTGTCTTATCATCCTACTTGCCGCATACCTCTATCCCGCTAACTAAACCTCCTGCCCCCTCCCCCAAAGAACACAGCCTCGCTGAGTTCCTGGCACCCAATTATTTTTTAATGCAGATGCATATTTTTTTTCTGATGCAGCCTTTTTTTTTCGCTTCAAGTGCCATTCCTCTTCGCCTGCTTGCTTTTGATGTAGTATATCAGGTTAAGGGATTCCATTTGAATTTGTTCGTTAGGTATTTGTGCGTCCATATAGACCCTTATAATCCCTCTGTGGCATATCACACTTATTTTGGGTGAATTTCCATTCTCCTGCCCCTTGATCCTACAGCGATCAACCCATAGCTTCCCGTTCTATACTGCTTTGACTGGTTACTTCTGGAGTCGTACCCCCACCCCCACCCCCGTATTCCACTTCAAGTTCATCCCGTCAGTATAGTTAAAGGCAAATTAAAAGCCTCCATATCTTAAAGGTATAACGGTAATCAATCCACTAGATTTTTTACTCCATTCCTTGTCCCATTCCCCATAGTTGATCCAAGTTAGTTTCTTCTTCATTATGGCCGACTCACTTAAGGTGCCTCCACCACCTCTTACTAGAGCCACATCTGCTAATAGCATTCTGAGCGTCAACTCGTCGCTGCCATTGAATTTGCCGTATTCTGTGTCAGTAGCCTCCCTCACAGAGCTCCATGACCCTAAACTGTTACGTAAATTACATCAGATCGGTGGTCTTAATGCTCTTGTAAGTGCCCTTAATCTGGACCTGAAAAAGGGTATCAATGAACAAGACCAAGATGACATCGAGGCTCGTCAAAACCATTACGGTATAAACGAGTTACCAGTAAAGGCTTCTAAGCTGTTTCTTCAACTCTGTTGGATGGCTATGCAAGATAAAGTCTTGATCTTGTTGAGTGTAGCTGCAGTGGTTTCTCTAGCATTAGGTCTCTATGAGACTTTCGGAGTAGGAACTGAATATGATGACGAAGGTATGGCACTTCCTAAAATCGACTGGGTCGAAGGTGTTGCCATTATTGTAGCAGTGGTCATAGTGGTCCTTGTTGGGGCCGCCAACGATTATCAGAAAGAACGTCAGTTTGCCAAATTGAATGCCAAAAAGGAAGACCGTGACCTTATTGTTATCAGAAATGGGGCCCAGAAGATGATCTCCATTCATAAATTGCTTGTAGGTGATATAGTCAACTTGCAAACCGGTGATGTTGTTCCTGCTGACTGTGTTTTGACCACCGGTGAAGTTGAATGTGATGAGCTGGCGTTAACTGGTGAGTCCGACACCATTAAAAAACAACCTGCTGACACTTGTTTGACTATTTATGAGCTGAAATTGCCCACTGAAGAAGATATTGGCTCTCTGACCATAAAATTTAAAGACCCATACTTGATTTCTGGTTCCAAAGTGCTTTCCGGCCTCGGTGATGCCATAGTTACCGCCGTGGGTCCCAATTCTATCCATGGACGTACCATGATGCTGTTGAGTCATGAAGCTGAAACAACTCCTCTTCAAGAAAGGTTGGACAATTTAGCTGACGGAATTTCTAAATATGGTATGCTTGCTGCTCTCATCTTGTTCATTGTTTTGTTCATAAGATATTGTGTAGAAATAGCTCCTGGAGGTAAATTCCATGGGCTTATAGGTCCAGCCAAGGGTAAGAAGTTTCTTGATATTTTGATTACTGCAATCACAATTATCGTTGTGGCTGTCCCTGAAGGCCTTCCCTTAGCAGTGACTCTTGCCTTGGCATTTGCTACCACTAGAATGGCTCAAAATGGTAACTTGGTTCGTGTGTTAAAATCTTGTGAAACCATGGGAGGTGCCACTGCAGTTTGTTCCGATAAGACTGGTACTCTTACTATGAATAAGATGAGAATAGTCAGAGGATTTTTCAGTGAAAATTGTGAATTCAATGACACCGTTGGTGGACCTGGCCCTAGATTTGAAGAAATTGAAGTAGATAGTACTCTCAAGCAAAGCTTAACCACAAATATTACCCTTAACAGCACTGCTTTCATCAATGGATCGTATGACAAGAAAGAAGCAGAAAATTCCTCCTCTCTGGAACCAAAGAAGAACACTTCATTTTTAGCCTTTTGGAAGAAACAAGGGCAGGACCCAAAGATACAAAAAGCAATTAATGAAATGGAGAAAGGGGAACCATTTTTGGGTAATAAAACCGAACTGGCTCTCTTAATCCTTGCACAGGATAAAATGGGTGTATTCAATAATGAAACTTTGGATCAAATCCGTGACTCAGCACAAAATGACATCGTTCAAATCATTCCCTTTGAATCCAGTCGTAAGTGGTCTGGTATTGTTGTGAAACAACAAAAAGGGTTCAGATTGTACATTAAAGGTGCCGCTGAAATTGTTTTCAAGAGATGTGGGT
The DNA here is from genome assembly GCA_030570095.1 of Kurtzmaniella quercitrusa. Lineage (NCBI taxonomy): Eukaryota > Fungi > Ascomycota > Pichiomycetes > Serinales > Debaryomycetaceae > Kurtzmaniella > Kurtzmaniella quercitrusa. The sequence goes on along the minus strand of JAJLUZ010000027.1, from coordinate 126,606 downwards.
TCAATTACGAGGGAACTAACATTTCTGACAGAGCTAGTAGAGAGGTAGTTTTGAATAAGATCGACGAGTATGCTAATGATGCTTTAAGAGCTATTGCCTTGGCTCATTTGGATTTCGAATCAACCACCGCTTGGCCTCCTGCTGAATTTGCCGCCGACAGTAACTCTCTGCAACTCGACCCCAATAAGATTTGGGAGCCAGTTGAAACCAAGAAGTTCTGGTTAGATGGTCTTGTTGGCTTACAAGATCCTTTGAAACCGGGCGTACCAGAAGCAGTGCTTAAATGTCAACATGCTGGTGTCACCGTCCGTATGGTTACTGGTGACAATTTGATTACCGCTAAGGCTATCCTGAAACAGTGTCACATCTTAACTCCTGATGATTTATCCCATGAGTTCGCTTACATGGAGGGTCCTGCCTTCCGTAAACTCTCCGAGTCCGAAAGATTTGATGTGGTGAAACAGCTTAAGGTTCTTGCCAGATCTCTGCCTGAGGACAAGAGGATTTTAGTTGACACTTTAAGAAAGCAAAGAGAGGTAGTTGCTGTTACTGGTGATGGTACCAACGATGCTCCGGCCTTGAAATTGGCCGATGTTGGATTTTCGATGGGTATTGCTGGTACTGAAGTGGCTAGAGAAGCATCAGATATCATTCTTATGACTGATGACTTCACTGACATTGTTCAAGCAATCAAGTGGGGAAGAACTGTATCTACTTCGATCAAGAAGTTTATTCAATTCCAATTGACTGTTAACATTACTGCTTGTCTTTTGACCTTTGTTTCAGCTGTCGCTGATCTGGAAGGTCATTCTGTCTTAACCGCAGTGCAACTTTTGTGGGTTAACTTGATCATGGATACTCTTGCAGCTCTTGCCTTGGCCACTGACAAACCCGACGAGGCATTCTTAAATCGTAGACCAAATGGTAGAACTGCTCCTTTGATTCTGACTTCGATGTGGAAGATGATTTTGGGTCAGCTGTTGATGCAATTGATTGTTACTTTCGTTCTTCATTTCGGTGGTCATCAACTCTTCTTTGGATCTCGACCACTCAATAATCACGAAGAAAAGCAGCTTAGTGCCATGACATTCAATGCCTTTGTATGGTTACAAATTTGGAAATTGGTGGTAACCAGAAAGCTTGATGAAGCTGATGATATTAGACTGATCACCAAGAGATTCACTAGAGAAAACTTAGATTTCTTCCAACACTTGTTTAGAAACTGGTACTTTATTGGTATTGCTCTTATCATTGCTGGATGCCAGATCCTTATCATGTTCGTTGGTGGTGCTGCCTTCCTGATTGCCAATCAAACTGGTGGAATGTGGGCCACTGCTCTTTTGTGTGGGTTTATATCTATCCCCACTGGGTTGTTAATTCGGATCATCCCAAACCATTGGGTGGAAAGGGTGTTCCCTACTAGAGCCTTCAATGCTTTGATATATGGGCTTCTGTTTAAGTGGATCAGGAAGACAAAGAAAGACGATGATTTGGAAAAAGCTGAAGACTTTGCCGACAAAGAGTAGAAGATAAAGAAGAGAGGGCTAGGCCTGTGTAACATAGACGATAAATATACAAAAGATCGAATCGATTGTAAGAAAGGTGGTGATAAGAGCTGGCATCAATGAACCGCGTCATTGGACTTACGAACTAAGTTACTACTAGTTAAAGGTTATCGATGGGAGTTGTACACTTAAATTGGCCGAAATGTATTACCAGTTACATGCTACTCTTGAGAACTTACAGTGCTTCTGATTGTTCTGATTGTATCTCCAATCCACGAGTACTAACATAGCTCTCTATTCACACATTGATACTCTAGGTAATTGGATCTTCCAATGAAAATATCACTATAATGGAACAATGGTTCTATTGGTGATATCTTCTGAGCCTTCTACTTCTACCAAATCACCGGTTGGTTTGGACCGGGGAGCTCTACTTTGCGTAATAGTATAACCAGTTGCTCTGATCCAGAGAGCTTTACTTTCCATAATAGTGTCACTCTGGCACTCTTGAATCCTTGGAATCTCTTCGTGTAAGCTCTAAGCTTCCGTGTATCCTTCCTCTCTCATCCTTCTTCTATTATACTTCCTATATCCTTCTCTATCATCCTACTCTATCATCCTTTATTCTAAATGGTCATAATCTCGTGAGCTTCTCTTTCTCCAAATTCAATCTGGTGGCAAACTTCTTAAATGGAGCATGGAACCCTGTACCCTGAAATAATGGGAGTAAACCTACAAACAAGTCAATTTCCGTGACTAGGCCGTCCTTAGCCTGGGGGTTGTTTGCTGAAGCAGTAGCCAGAATTTCTTGGATCAATGTCTCCAAGAGTGAATCTAGTTTATGGTTGAACGTTTCGAGCGTTATAGGACCAGATGTATCTCTTGTTATAGGATCAAGACGTTCAAATACATCCAATGTCAATTGCATTCGTTCTCCTACAGTCTTAAGCTTTACCAACAGGTCAATTGGATCAATTGGATCACCATTTGGATCCATTGGAAGAGAATTTCCAGTGGTTATAGCTTCTAATGATGGAGGTGACTTCACTTCAGCCTCCAATTCAGTCTGGAGTGCTGAAATAGCATTGTCCATCGATTTCAAGTAATACTCTAAACGGGTAACGTCATCTCCTTCCACTTGCAGTATAATCAGCCCAGAGTCTCGAAGAGCAGTTACTTTTGCCGACAATTGAGTGGATAGCTCTCCGGTATAGTAATCCAAGTGTGATACGAGTCCATTGGATTTGCTTTGGAGTTGATGTAACCCGGTTTCCAGATATGGTCCTTGGTGGGTAGCAAGAACCAGCTCAAAGAGGGCGTCTACAAACGAAGCTGGGTCGAACTGTTCGTCAAAGAACATCTCAAGGGATGCTTCCATGGTGTCTGTGGGATATGGTTATGTGAAAACACCCGACTTCCCTACTATTTTGTGCCCTAAATGGATGATATTGATGTTGTTGGCTTGATTGAATTTGACAAATGTTGACAAAATTTCGATCCAGTTGATTTTTTTGTGCAGGGTGTGTTCACTTGAAGACAACTAGATAGGAACTGGAAAGGACCTGGATAAGTAACGAGATAGGAACTGGATCGGTTCGGACAAGGAACGGTATATATAGGCAATAAAGAGAAGCTGATGGTTCAAATGTTATTGAGCGTACAGCAGTCATTCCAAGAGGTGATAAATGACGTTCAAAGTGGTCTAGTGCCCCTGGAATCGTTTTGGATCAATCTCTTTTCCGAGTCCTGTTTAGAAGAATATATCGTCAAGGTGGACTCCTCGGGGATGAGAGGAAATGGTGTCCATGTAGTACAGAAGGGGACATACAGGTATGAAGCTACAATGGAGGGAAACGTTGTTTATCGATTCAAAGGGTTTCGTAGTGTGATCCCCATTGATAAATCTACTAATATCAGTGCTTTAGGGTGCTCCGTTGAAATGATGGCCTTTGGTGATACTACTGGTCGATTAATGATAGTCCCCAGAGGAGTTGTTAACCGGGACAATGACACTATACTAAAATCATCCATAGAGGCCCATTTCGCCGACATAACCTGTACTGCATTTTTCCCGTCCGGGAAGGCATTACTTACTGGCCTGGTGGATATGCAACTTAAGCTCTGGCTGATAGATGATGGAGTGAGTCGTAGAGTATTTAGAGGTCATACTGGAGCGATCAATGCAGTGGAATTGTTGGGTGCAACTGGAAGGAACTTTTTGAGTGCCAGTGAAGATGGCTCGGTAAGATTATGGGAGACGGGCACTGGATCCCAATTGTACGAGTTCAGAAGGTTATTAGATGGTAATGATCCAGCTACAAGTATAGTTACGGTGACGACAGATGTCAAGGAGAAAGAAGAAGACATAAAAGGACGCGAGCTTGATTTTGAGACTCAAGGTGTGTTGGTGTATGTAGGGTACCGCAGTGGACACATTCGCCAATATGATGTTTATAAACGGCAGCAAACCGGCTTTCACCACGACAAAAGTGATTCTATCATCACTTGTATGTGCTATAAGGACGGTAATTTGTACATAGGTCACGAGGATGGTACCATTGAAGTTGTATCTGAGGTGTTAATAGATGGAAAGAGTCAGAAGATGATAAAAAAAGTGGCGGAGACGGCCGTTAATCGACTTCTGGTGATAAACAACAAAATCATTGCAGTTGTAGGAGGAACAGTGTTCTCCATAACTCCAGATCTCAACATAGATGAGTATTTTGTTGGAGCAGAGCTGGTAGAATGTATAACATCATTCGCCGGCACCATGTACACTGGAGGAAAAGAAGGAATCAAAGAGTATCAGGTCTAAAATGGACTGATCTAAAATGGACTGATATAGAATCAGTATAGAATCAGATGTATAGTCAGATATACGGTTTAGATATAGGGTAGAGAAAATTTATGCTGAAGGAGTTTGGGCTGAAACGTGGGGTAATGAAGAGAGTGGTAATGATTACTTGGTGAATAAAAGTGGAAGTGGATAAATAGCAAGGTGACGTTTAATAAAAGGAGAATAGCAGTGAAATTGCAGAGTAAAGTGGTACAACACAAGAACGACGACTGAATGGACTAAAGAGAAGTGACAAAGCAATGAAGTTTATTTGAAAGATGTTGGATGCTATTTTTGAGGTATGCCCTCGTCTGATCATTCATGTCATTCACTTCTCTATCCTGTTCTTTCGAAAAGTGTCTACCGTATTCTTTTTAACTGTCCTTCCAGTACTTGCTATAACCATCGGTGACCACAATGAACTACAATTCAGCTTACAACAATTTTACCTCGGCTCCACTCTGCTTTACTTCTCCCCTACACCTCACCTCCACCTTTTTTCTCCTTCGCTACAATTCTCAGACATCATATTCATTGGCGAAACGACATACCTACAACTTTGGTCTAGGGTCAACAGCCTTGAAAACAGATTCAATGGCAGTAGCCTTCATCATGTTACCCTTAACCTTCAACTTACCGTTCATGAACAACTTTTGACCGTTGGCCTTACCGTTGGCCAACTTCAAGAAGTCAGCATCCTTCAAGATCAATTGGACGTCAGACTTTGGAATTGAGTCCACAACCAGGACGGAACCTTCCTTCTTAAGGTCCAATAACCAGGACTTTTCCTTTCCTTCCTTGTTCTTCAAGGTGATGACAAGAGTAGCCTTGACATCCTTGATGGCCTTGGACTTCAATTGTTCATCCTTAAGAGCTTCGGCTAAGACGTCGAATAATTGTGCAGATTGGAAACCGTCAGACATTGTATTGTATTATGTGTTGTGTATAATACTGTAGTAGAGGTGCGCTGGTGCCCTTTATATATCTACCTCCACTGGGCTACCTCGGTAGTGCGTTTGCACATGACAATTCTTCATATGACGGGTGCGGTCGGACTCGCGCAGCATGAGAAATGTGGGGGAGGGAGGAGGGGGGAGAGGATGTGGGGCGTCGGCATGAGGTAAAGTCAAGTGCGCTACGAGAAGATACAGGAAAGGGAATAGCGTAAGCAGGTACGAGGTAGAGAATAGTGGAGAGAAAATTAACAAGAAGGTTATGGGGAACTGACAAGCGATAGCTCAGTCCGTATATGAATCGCTCTGACATAGGGGGCATAAGAATTCGGCTGCCCCAGCTGGCCGAGGAGTTTTATAGCAATTTTATTCATTGTATATCAGTAACTCATCTGTCCTTTCATTGGCGTTCATGCGATTTGTTGCATTTTCAAGCCGTTAGGCTGGTTTGCGGTCAACTCGGTGGGGAACTTTCTATTGGTGCATTTCAGCAATCATCAAGCTTGATTACTGCAAAATCAGAGGAAACTTTATTGTGGAAATCACAGCAAGAATTCGCCTAATGATTCCGATCAAGAATTCGGTTACGTCAACAAAATCGCTTTTAATAATACTATTATCATCCAACTAAAACGTCTATCTATCGTTTTTGGTCCTGCTGCAGCTTTCGGAGATTTTAACCAAATCGCTTATTACTCCACTCCGAATGTGCTTTCTTAATTTAGATACTGCTGAATTCTATCACCAATTCTAAGTCTCCTCCAAAGTTGATTCACATGGAATGATGGATTTTCATGGAAATAAAAGAACTAAAAATGCTATTTAAGAAGACGGTTTGAACAATTATATATTTGCAATATTAGATTATACTCGCTCTACTCAATTATCTTCGAAATACTACTATGTTTTGTACTTCAATGCTTTTCATTTCTAAGCTGCTCTTGATCCTATGCCCCATATTTTCCTGCTTCCATCTGCTATCTTCTCCGCAATTTTACTGTCAGCGAATATTTTGTAATTTTCTGCAGCTGTCAATTACTCAAGCTCAACCTCAAGCTCAACCGTAAACTCACCGTTTTGATCTATGTCTTACAGCTTATTACATCTATCCTCGGTTAACCCGTTAATTTACTAACGTTACTAGCCCCCCTCATTACCACATGTTTCATTTCTTTAGTTCAACTCCGACTTTTTAAACCTTGCTTCATGCTTCTCCCCACGCTCTCTCCTCTATCATGTGACGCGAAGACATGGCATAGAGTTTTTCCTGTAGAAAATCCGATCCTAAAATTTTTTTAGAGGGTCTTGCCTATTCGGGAAATGTTACTCGCCTACGTTAGTGCCACTGCACTTATAACATTAATGTGATTGCTTTTCGATAAAGCACAATCTTCAACCTGTCGATTTCTACCAAGGCCACAAAGTTGTTCCTGCGAACAAGCTCTATAGCTCCTGTTCTCCTCCCATAATTATCATTTAGCCGATCAGCAGCGAAGCTCGGTGCGTTCCCCTAGCTAGCCAAGTCTAAATCTCCACCCAACAATACCATTTTGGCTGCACGATCATGTGAAGAGAATTAACCACGTGATCAACTGTTGGAAAATTTATCACGTGACAAACTATGTACAAATGGCTTTTTTATGCACTCCCTCATCTCCAAAACCATCCAATATGACATCTTTTAGCTCTAAAACGGCAAAAACCCAGGCTAAAAGTGCCATAAATAAGCTTTTAGCTGTTCATTTACCAGGCACAAGCATAGACAATAGTAATGGAACTCTTTCTCGTGATTCAAAAGCTTCAGCAGCTGTTGTTCTGAAGCAATTAAGTCGAAGAGTCAATTCAAAGGAGATCAAAAAAGTGGTGAAGAGCCAGAAAGAACGGGAAAAAAAGAAGATATTAAAGAACTTGAATGAGTCTAAGAGGTTCAATAAGATAGCAAAGTATAATATGATCAAACAACACAAAGAAACGGAAAATTTGACGCCAGAAGAGGCCAAATATTTGAAGAAATTGGTGAAACGAAATGTAGCATCATTGAACTCACTTAGAGAGATTGAAGATGAAGGAGTCAAAGATGATATGAGGGCAACAAAGAGGGCAATATTAGCATCTTTGGAGACTCTGAGCAAAAGAGATCTGAAAAAGAGTCTCAAAAAGAGAGCTTCTAGTGAATTTAATACTAAAATCAAGAAGGGATACATCTCTTACCCAGGATTAACTCCTGGCTTGGCTCCAGTTGATTATAATGAGTCCGAGGAGGAATAATGCATGAAATTAATATCGATCTGTAAATATAGAGTTTTGGAGTTAAAGATTGGGGGATCTTTGGATCCGTGACACCTTGTAGATTTACGATGAGAACATAGTTACATACTTACCACATGGTTGTTATACTTCTTGGTTTGGTAACTACACAGTTTAGTGTATTCCATAGTTAGACTGTCTCTTCTCGTTAAGTGTCTATAAAGCCCGAATACTGCATAGTAACATCATACCTACTCTCCCTAGTAAGCAACTTACTCTTACTCTTACTCTTACTCTTACTCTTACTCATTTTCTTCATACTGTTGGTAAAATACATCTTACTGTAGTAGAACACTTCTGCTTTGTTTCAATACTTTATACACCTTGACAAAACTTAGCTTTCTATTATTATACTTCTTCTTTTCAAGGTGGTACTTTCTTCTTTCCCCTCTTACTCCACCAATCTACCCTCTATCTAAGTTCATAGAGAACCTGTCGGAGATCAGTAACCAACTTTCTTACACTTCTCTTACGATCATCCAACCCCGAAACCAACGAATGGGTCGTTTCTGTCTTGTACTTAAGAAGTTTAGGCTTCTCGTCAAGCAGAAATACCAATATCAAACACTTCAAGGCTCGCAATTGGATCTCTTCATTAACCACACTGCTCTTCTTAAGTGATAACCCCACTAATCGAGGTATTAACGCCAGCAAATGGGTAACTAACTCGGAAGATTGTTCAATAAGAATAATTTCAATCGTCTTAAGCAGCGACTCTAAAATAGATGCTTCGCTGATCTGCAAACTGGACAACACCATTGGAGTAAATTCCTTTAAATGAGGCTTTAATACTGACAGAGGTACATTGGCTAGAAGTGTAGCAAGCGCCCGTAAATACACCAGCTTTCCCTTCAACGAGTCTCCACTTTCTGTATATCCTCTCAGTAAGATTGGGAATACAACTGCAAAAACCCGTTGCTTGTAGAGTCCTCTGACTTGAAAACATTGTACTCCCGAGATCAATTTGCCCACCTTCTTCTTGGTGATCCCGGTGGTATCGGTGAAGATCGGAAGATCTACCGTGGCTATGTTCATTATTTGGTATATCAAGGCATTTCTATCTACAGAAGATGTGTCAAGAAGTCTTACTACCTTCTCCAAGTATTCCAACCCAAACTGATCTACTCTCATGATCAATCCTTTAACAACCCAGGCAAATTCTTCAGGAACTTCATCTTGGGCGCTCGCTATTTTGGAATAACCTTCAGACAATAACTGGCCTATCATCTTCAGATCCCCTTCATTGAACTTATTGACCAAGATAGCTACAAGTTGGAGATATCCAACCCTAATATAGGTGAATAATTTAGAGTCAGATGAATGTTCTGATGAAAGCAAATTGATGATTTCTTTAAGCAATTCATCGATAGAATATTGCTTGAAATACGTGCCCTTCTGAATGCTGCTTAATGTCTTGATAAAGAAGTTTACAAGAACACTGGGCTGCTTGTCAATAATCAGCCTTTCTTGCAAGAATAACGCTGTGAAGTCGTCTAAAACTTGTTGATGTTGGTCTTTGTCCACATATCTTACAATTATACTAATTAAGTCCCCAGAAACTTCAACAACAGAGATGACTTCTTCATCGGTTGACTTGTCTACAGCTCTAAAGAACAGATCAAGGAATCTAGGAACGAAGCTCTTGTACCATCCATTCATAATGAATGGCAGTTCTTGTTGGGTCTTATTAACTGAATCCACCAACAAGCTCACAGTTGCCAGATACAATTCTGGACTAGAGGAGGCATAGAGTTCTAAATTTCGAAGAAGCCTGACCGATAATGTTTCCAATATCCTTGGATTAACCGATATGTCTCCAATAAAGCTCAATACCTTGTTGAACGATTTCTGGTCACCCAATTTGTTTTTTAAAACTTCAAGTAAGGTGGGTAGAACCTTTTCAACAACAGCATCACTTCGGGGCCAACTTTTCTCAACCACTCTGACAATAGTGTTCTTTATTGAAAGAACTACTGGGTCTTTCTCCCAGCTGGCATTGGTTTCAATGGAAGTGCTTAAAACCTCATCAAACCAGATAAGAACATTGCCCCATTCTGTCAGAGTCAAGAAACCAGAGAGAACAGCCATGTTTCCCAACTGTTCAACAGTTTTGGACTTCAATGTCTTCTCGAGAGCAGAAGAAGCCCGTAAAAGCAGTCCACTGAAAACCAAAAGGTAGTCTTTGTATTCAAGCAAAAGATTTTTATCTGATGCCACATACGAAACTATAATAAAGCCTAAATTGTCGATTAGTAACCGCTGTTGGGCTACAGATAACGAGAAGTCTTTATCATCTATGTCACCGGATGTGATTTCCACTTCATTTGTACCATTGGGGGACTTTGTTATCTCCACTTCTGATTCCATTTCTATGTCCTCCAGGTCCTTCTCTATTCCTATATACTTCCCCCACACAGAGTAGCTCAAGATGAACTTTACTACAACATTATAAAGCGGAAGTGAAGCAGAAGCAATAACACTGACCAATAAAACCGATTGGGTCACCAGTTTAGGGGCCACTTTGCTTAAATTTTCTTTCAATTCTTCGAAGACCATCTTAGTAAATTGGGAGACAACACTATCAGAGGACTCAAGCTTCAATGCGAGAGTACGCAAGATGTCTAAAGTCAAGTAAAGAGGTTTGAACTCATCAGTATTGTCCATTTTCTCGAGATAATCATTCGGAATGATGGTACCATTTAAGGAACTGAATTGAGAGACATCATTATGAAGAATCTCGTATTTCAAAGCATTCCAAAGAGGTATCCAATGATTTTCAAGGTCCTCAAAGGAGAATCGACTTACTGAAGCTAACATAGTCTGCAATACATCGTTTCTTACTGAAGGATTAGTCAGGGTCAATTTTTCAATCAAGCTGGCAAAGAGATCGTCTGCATTAAGATTATGGGCCACAAGAGCCTCTCTGAGCTTCGCTTTTAGTTGGTCTGCGGTTATTCCATACGGGTCATTAGCTGGAGGAGTAAAAGAGATTGGAAAGTAGCAAAATGCAACGTCAAAGAGGTCAGCTAGAATGTTGCCATTTTCAGGCTGAACAAACGGGAAATCGTCTACAATCTGTCTGTTAAGTTGGAAAGAAGCAATTAAGTTACGAGGATCCTTTTCTCCATTGGCAATATGTTCGAATGTATGGGCAAATTGGAGCCAAATGGGGACAGAGGCGATAGCTGGGTCAGCTGAGTCAGCAACTGAGTCAGTACCAATGGAAGTGGAAACGGTCGCCTTCACTTTGGGAAATAAAGATTCCAACAAGGTAAAAGCTTCATTTCTAACCCTTGCTAGATGTTTCAGTGGAGTGTATTTATCCTTGAGTGCCAGAAGAAGTTGTGGGCCGTGAGTGGTTGCACTAAAGACGGTCAACTTGACAAGCACATTAAGCAGTGAAAGAGCTGAGGCTACCACGGCATTATCGGACATCTGAGCGATAAGAAAGGGTAAAAGTACACCTACATCATGTCTTGATACACTTGCTTTGGTTTGAGCGACTGTAGAACCGAGAAGAGACACAGATTTAGCTCTAATCAGGTCAGCATCGTTGGTCAAATGGGGGCCCAAAGCTTGGACGAAATCAAGAAGGGAAAGTTTTTTAGCGTCAAGACGGGCTGCAAGCTCTGAAATGTGGACAGAGTGATTATCTGGATCTGCTGTTAGCAGCTGCAGCACCAAAGTAGCGATATCTGTCTCCATGTTGGCGGTAGGGCAATCAATGAAGGTGGTGGCTCTGCTAAATCAATTGATCGATTTAGGTGATCAAACGAGCATCGAGAATATTGATGTGGGCGAGAGACGAAGAAGAGGAAGAGGAAGAATATAGCATAAAGAGGGTGGCGGGGGTGGTAGCTCTATGGATGAATGAACGAAGATGGATATGTAGATGAAGGGAGGTCGCGGATGGAGCAAGTGTGAATTTAGATGTAGAAATACGAGGGTAGGTGATGTTCATCAGTTGTAATAGAGTTTGAGATCAGATCTTAACGATAAGAAGATGAAGAGAGTAAATTTGAAGGGCAATTGAGGGGGTTGAATGGGAACGAGGAGGTTGAAAAGGTAGAAGAGAGGTGACCAGGATGAAAAGGGAATATGTGATGGAAGAGAAGGATAATTTAATGAAGTGTTCAACTATACAACTGTACAAATATGTGCTGATGGAAGTAAAGGATACAATGAAAGAACTATAAATAGAGCTTAAACCTTGATAGAGATACGGTGAGATAGTGAGAAAAATACTGAACAGTCAGAAAAAGACAGAAAGACAGAAAAAGACAGAAAGCTAAAAGTAGGCAGTAAAGACAGAAATAGGCAGTGAAGGAGATAGAGAGACTCGTCAACCAATACCTCAGCTTCATTATGCCTACCTCATTGCATCTCCTGCAACACATATACACACAGAAAATTACACCTCATCCGTAGCAAAGTAGAGAAGACCATCACCCCTCCTTAATATGCATCTTATCCCTTCTCTGAATGTATCTAGCCCATCACAATGGCGTACCCTGCCCTGTCCACTGTAGCATAGAGCGACCGTTTTTAGCGAGACCGCGCTTTGGTGGTGAAAATTACCGAAGGAGAGAACTCAGCGAAAGCCCCTCCCTGAAGGTCATCAGGACGTGGAAACCCCCGTACACCCCCTTCATATCAATCAATGAAATTCAAAATACCACACATATATACATACTACTCCATATAAATTCATAATCCTAAATCACCACATTTCCAAACCAACCTAAAACACTCAACTACCACATCTTACACCTACCCATACACCCCACGTAGGTCCCGTTCTGCACATAATCCAGCACAGATCAACCGCCAAAAAGATCAACTAATAGATCTACACATACGAACCCTCCATTCTTCCAGCATCAGACCCCCTCTGGTGCCATTAACCACTCTGGAACGTTGTCCACGGCCTCTCAGTCATGATAGAGATCCCAGATCTAGACCAGTTGTCCCTCGATGCGTCCGTAGAGAAGCCCCGTTCTACTGTTGCAGACCAGTCTTCACACCTTTTCGACCACATCGATGACCCCCAATCCTTGCATGATCCCGCTTCTAACCCAACCTCGGATCTTAAGGTGTCCATTGGAAATTCGAAAGAATCATTGGGCAACTCCACTGGCCTCAATCACCTGCTGCCCCTGCTCCTGGGACAATATCATTCTGATCTTTCCCATCTACCCACTCCAGATCTCCATCGCCTCAATAACAACGCCATTGCTGATCTGAATGGCCTTCAAAAAAAGCAACAACCTACAATTGGCGATCTTCTGCAAACCTCAAATCAAATTACAAATCAAATTACAAATCAAAACCAAATTCAACCTGTAAATCAAAACCAGAATCATTATCATTCGGACCGCCAAAACGTTTATCTGAAGCCGAATGGTACTTTATTGTATGACAACATTCATCTGAATAACATGCTGGCTGATAGCTACATCCAAGACCTCAAAGCTTATAGATTTGGAGGTGCTAGTCCAGCCTCTGCTACCTCAGGAACTCCAGTAGATTTTTCCATGGATCCATCAAAGCTCAGTCATCAATCCATCGATGAATACGCCTCTCTGCCAGTCAGCCATGGACATTACTATAACGATCTGCAAAGCTTCTTTGGACCATCCCAGGAAAATGTTCTGCTGGTTGGTGGTGGAGTCTCGAAAACTAGAAATGGTACAACTTCACTGCTTTCGAAGTTACAGTCTGCTGTAGATATAGAAGATGAAGAAGTTGTAAAAGATGCAGAAAGTAGAGAGCAGGCAGGCCCAGAAGTACATCCTGTTTACGAACAAGTCAAAGGTTTGGGAGTGAAAGCCCCTGACCTCTCTAATGACCCGTCCCAGCTTACCCATATCAGTCAAATCACTCAAATGGGGCTGGATGCATATACATCATCGATTTCTCCAATCAATAACAGCCCCAGTTCCACCCATTTGGAGCCGGCCCCAAGCTTCATATCACCAGCTCTGTCCACATCTCTGCTTCGGGAACAGCCCACGTACGCCGGAGTAGACCAGACGCCTATGATCCAACAAAATACCATCTCTATGGACGAAGGTATCCTTCCAAATGGCCCAAATGGTAATTATACAGCTATGAGACATTTAGATGCTCTGCTGCCGCTGGAATTAGAATCCCACCTCATGTTGAACGGAAAAAAGCTTTCTCTGATTCGTAAGAGTCTTGCTACTGATGAAAAACTGCCAGCAGAATACACTCTTCACATTCTTTTCACTCAATTTGTAAGACACGCTGAGCGTAAACTCAATTTGTGCTTGGATTATCCATTGAATGAAGAACCACCTGTCATTGATTTGCTTGCTGAGGGTGTAGACGTTCAATTTGATAAAATCTTAGCCCTGTTGGGTTACATAGCTCGTAAGAAACCTTCTCCTGTAATCGACAGTGTTATGTTTTGGAGAAAGAGCAAAAGTGAAGTGGCCTCAATGGCTGCTCAAGAGGTGGAGAGAGTGATGCAAATGGCAAGAGCAGCTAATTATCAGGCGCTGGCGCCACAGATACCTTCCACTGAATACTCCAACGTAGGTCTGTCTCCGGTAAGTATAGGAAAGGCTAAAAGAAGCTTGTCTCTTATGAGAACCAAGAGCTTTTCAAAGCTTTCACATAGAAGAGCAGTTTCTAGCTCTACTGTATCTCAATCGACATCGAGTACATTGACGGCATCTTCCACAATTGGGGCTCAAAACGGTGGCTTGACTTTAGAGGATACAAAGGTTAAGGAATTGGAGTTTCGGATCCTTCAAGCTCGTGAAACAGCTGTCCAAGCAGACCGTAAATCTTTAGCAAGTATATACATCCTCTGTAGAGTTTTACTTGAAGTTGTTCGTCAAGCGCCCCAGGAAGTTATTGGAGGTGATTTGGGAGTGAAGCTTGAAGAAATCGTTTACACGCAGCTCAAAACTACCGACCCAATATCTACAAGTGAACTGCTTGTTCGACTGGCTAATTGGAATCTTTTTGCCCAATTGCTTGGAATAATGCTGGAGAAACGATTCATACCAGTCAGTGATCGTTTCATTGCGGATCTAGAAAAAGTCCCCGCTCATATATCTAATCCGAATGATGAACCCCGTCTTCATTTGCTTATTCATGGCATGAAATATTTAAAATTGAGCAACTTTCCTCTAGAAAAATTTGAAGAAAGCGCCGATTTCATGCAACTGATTGGTAAATTCTTTTCTAAGGCCCAAAATGATCTGGTTGTGTTTGCTTATTGTGATGTCATTGGCAATTTAGTGTTGACTTTAGCAGGAAACCTTACTGCAGAGGTCAACCACCCAACTTGGGTTGAATCAGTTCGAACTATCTACGAAAAGGGTAAAAAGCTTGGACATAGATTGGACTCGTCACTCAACTCTTCAAAAGATGCAAGCGCCATTTCTGAGATTTGCTGGCAACATTGTGTGCTGCTTTTATCAAGCATACTTTCGGTAGCTCCTAAGGAGTTGTTCTCGGAACATTGGATGGACTTTATTGAATCCAATCTCTATAAACTTAAATTAAAAGTTCCTGTTGAGGATCGAGTCACCTTCGTCGTAGCAGTGAACAGACTACTATGGGTATACCTTTACAGATTGCCAGACTCTCTCAACAATACCGTGAAGAAATTGGATACAATTTTTGCTCATCTATTGCTCAACCAGGCCACAAAAAAGCAGCAATGGGTTTCGGTAGATCCTCATTTATTTGCAGCGATTTTAAATCTTTTCCGGATCATAGGTTATCAGCATTTGAACTATGTTTTAGATAACGCATTATTGCCACTTATCAAACAGCTGTTTAATGGAAATAATTTGGAAGGTTCCATTACCGAAAGATTGATCTTAGCTGTAAAAGCTTATTTGATTGTTTTGCAAGGATATGAGACAGGGGAACGACCACTGTTCCCTGCTGATGAGAATGAAACGCTACAAGAGCTTCAATTATTGGAAACTAAGGATTTCAAAGCGAAGGCGAAATCGAATACCAATGCTGCTCTGCATGATGAAATTTGTCGTATATTCTCCAATATTTTAAAGCTTTTAGATGAGCAATATGGGGTAAAAGTCAATAGCGATACCTCTGAGCCTGTGACTTCGTCTAAATCTACTTTCTTCCATTTCGATTTCACTGATCTGGGTACGAAAGGTTTGCACTTAGTGCTTTTTGGTACTCTCTTAGAAGCACTCCCTTGGACTGAAGAAACATCTTCGCAACTCCCTTTCAAAAACTTGGTCGAGATTCTTGTTAGGAATGCAGTCCATCCGGACTTCTCCATTTCACAGGCGGCAAATAAGGCATTACGTAAGTTAGCTGCTCGTAGGAATTGTTGTGCTTTGCTAAGTGTATTTGCAAAGATTGCTTTTCAATTTCAAGAGAAACCTACTTTTGCTATAAACCCAGGGTTCATTCTCACTAATGAATTTCGGAAGTTCTTGAAAATATATGTTGAGCTATTAAACGTTTGGTTAAATACGTTCAGGAAATCTAAATCAACTGGCTCTGCGACAACCAAACTAGAAGGTACCGGGGCAATGAGTGATGACGTTTTGAATGACTTGTATCAAGTGAATCATGAAGTTTCCTTACCTCAAAGAAATCAAAGAGATGAACTTGAGTGGAAGAATATTATCACTGCTATAGAAGAAATTGAGGGCAATGGGTTGTTCTTTTTGTTTTCTTATGACAATAAAACGAGACATTATGGTTTGGTCGTTCTTAAGATCGTTGAACAATTTGATAGAGCTATGTCACAAGAAGAAGCTTCAATACCGTCAGTCATTAATCCATCGGATCAATTTGTGCACTCTCGTTCATCGTCAAAATTTGCAGCCGAGATTGGTGCTCGTTTAATCCATATTTTGGATGATGCAGACTTCTTGGAACTAATTAAACCCTTGAAACATCTGCTTTCAAGTGCAGAAAGGTCAAGACTTTCCAAATTGAAAAACAAAAAACACATTTTGTCGAAGCTTTGTGAACTGGACTATGGAATTGACCTGACTTTGTGGTTCAGATTGTTTCCTAGTATACTTGACATCTTTTTTGAAAAATGTCCGATGCCCGTGGCATTGTGTAGACTGATTGTTTGTGTCAGAATGGTTCAAATGCATGAAAGTATTCTAGATTTTGCCAACACCAACAAAACTTATACTTCCCTGCTTTTTGGACGTAGTAATACAAATGGACCCCCTCCAGAAGTCTTAGTTGAGCAATGGAAATTGTACCTTATATTTGCTGCATGTTCCTTGACCCTGACAAATGAACAAAAGATACTGTTCCCAGTGGAACCTAAGGGTCATGGGCGGAAGAAGTCCTTACAAATATATGTCCAGCACCAAAAGATTACTCTGGCCAAGCTGATTTTTAGGATGGTCTTCCCTCTACTCTCCCTGAAGCAACTGATGGTCCAAAATGCTGTCATTGTAGGGCTTCTGTGTATTAATATCAATATCTTTAGAACTCTTCTAGAGAACATTCCCTCGGCCATCAACGAATGGGAACCTCAAAGAAAGAAACGGGATCCCTCTGAAGATCAATTAAGAATTGAAATTATTCATATTTTGTCTAATGTTACCGGGAAATTCAAGGGACGTAATGATATCTATGCTGACGAATGGACCCTTGAAAACCTTGTTTCTATTGTCAAAAACGTGAAAGCTTTCTTAAGTCTTCCATTTGTACAATCAGATATCGTTTTCCAACGATTGAGGCGTTATTTCGCCGTGTTTCTTGAAAATGTTTACGATGGAATTAGCTTGGTTCATGGAGCAAAGGCTGAAAAATGGTTACCTTTCGAGGCTCGTTTGGGTTGTTTCAATTTCCTCAAAGAGTGGTGTGGTTATGGAGATGGAGCATTCGAAATTGCTGAAGAAAGATATCAACAAATGATCCGACAGCAAAAGACCGAAATAGCCTCCGTGGAAGCCATTCTTGAAGTTGAGCGATCGGCCCTTTCGCAAGCATCTTTGAGCTGTATGCTGAAGCTTTGCTCTGGTTCAATTCGCCATGAAATTGATGTTGGATCAGGTATCCCATTAGCAGTTTTGCTGTTTGATATCCCAGCATTAATGAGCTGGATACATGGTTTATTTTCTCTGGAAAATGAATCTGTACATGATTTGGGGAGAGGGGCACTCAAGTGCATCATACCTCAAGATACAGATATCTACAGAGAAGTGGTTAAACAATGCTACACCGAGCAAAAATACGTCAAGACCACTGAGAGCTACTTTACTGTTTTGACTGACGTATTAATGGAACACCCATCATCTTTTGAAAATGATGTTCCTTATGATGTCTTATGTCTTTGCATGTTTCTTGTTGGTAGTGAGAGTTTTGAAGTGAGAAAACTGGCTGTGCAGCTTTTAGTTCATTTGGAAAAAGCTCAGGGCCTGCTGGTAGCTTCAGAAAAATTCACGGAATCTGCTTGCTCTAGGTCTAGTGTCGTCTATAAAAAGGCAATGTTTGATATTTCGGCTGCCCAGGCAAGCGCAGCAAGTGCATCTGTTGCTGCTCAAGCCGGCGGTGCTGCTTCTGCTGCTTCATCGGTGCAACCTGATGGCATATTTGAAAGAATATCATGCTTCACAATGTTCTATAACTTGGTGGGTCAAAATACCAAAAGAGACATTCTCTCTTGCTTGTTGCCTTGGATGCAAATTGCTCGTTTGAGAAGGGTTCATGATGGTAATGATGCTCCATATGATGCTGGATCTTTGATGGTACTAAGCAATTTATTCGAATTATCGGTAAGATTTCTGAACCACACCTCTAACGAAGTTGAAGCACTATGGGTTGCACTTGGTTCAGTGCAAGGTAATTTTGACGAGGCACTCAATTTTGTCATAAAATTGTCCTTAGAAAAGAAGAACTCCCATTTCGTTGAATACTCCAGACAAATTATTGACTACTTGCTGTTTGCTCAAGTTGATCGGCTGTACATTTTGAGCAAGTTGATTGAAAACTTGAATCCTAGGGCGATGATTCCTCCTGCTGCCGCAACCAATTTCACTTTTGCGGGGAGCGACGCAGATGGTGACAGTGTGTACACATATATAGCTGATTTGCTGAAGGTTTTACCGAGTCACGAAAAAGAGGTTGCTTTCAGCATTGGCCAATTGTCGTTGGTATTTCTTGTGGACTTGATACCCAACGAAATTGATCATATGAAGCAGGCACTCCCTTTATTACTTCATGTCTCATTTTCTCTTTTGGATCACTATCTAACCGTAGTTCAGGAACAAGCAGGAATGCTTCTAATTCAGTTGATTCACACGTTAGCTCCAAATTCACCCAAATCAGTTAGAACCATTAACCAGCTCAGACAAAAGGACCATATCAAACACCTTTGGGTATACGATGATTTGAATGAGAAGAGAGGCATGAGTGGAGGGGCTAGGACTCCAAAAAACATGGATTCTTTGGTTCGAAACGTTTTGGAGATATTCTCTGATATCGAGCAAGAGAAGTCATTACAAGAAACTTGGAGTAGAGTTGCCCTTAACTGGGCCACTACCTGTGCAGTAAGACATTTGGCGTGTCGGCTGTTTCAAGTGTTCAGATTATTGCTTGTGGAGCTCGATCAAGGGATGTTGAAAGACATGTTGCATAGATTATCCAATACTATTTCGGACGAGGCAGTCGAAATTCAAGGATTTGCTATGCAAATTTTAATGACATTGAATGCCTTGACTGCAGAATTGGACTCCAAAAACTTGATTGACTTTCCTCAACTCTTTTGGCTGTCGGTAGCTTGTCTCTCCACTGTTCACGAGCAAGAATTCATTGAAGCTCTTCTGACTATGCAGAAGTTTGTCCTGAAGATTGATTTAGACGCTCCCGACACAGTTTCATGTCTTATATCTACATTTCCACCGAAATGGGAGGGCAAATTTGAAGGTCTTCAACTGGTTGTCATTCAAGGGTTACGTCTGGGAACCGCATTTGAAGCTGTTTTTAGGTTTTTGGATCAAATTTGTACCCTCAAAGATTCGGAGGTCATTGGTAGTGGTGATTCAAGATTGTTAATGGCACTCTTGTCGAACTTACCTAGATTCTTACGATCTTTGGATACGAAAAATGTTGAAGGTATATCTGGAGCGGCTGAAGTTTTAAGTCAAATGGCCGATCAGGAACCTAAATTTTTACCACTTTCCAAAATTCTTATTTCGTTGCTGAAAAATAGATTCCGACTGAAAAGGGACTTTTTGATTCAAACAGTCACCAATATCAAGAACCTTTTTTTCCCGAAGTATGAAGCCCAGACCCTTGTGTTCTTACTCGGCTTATCCCTGAACAAAATTCCATGGTTCAAACTTGAAGTTTTGGCGATTTTGAAAGAAATAATGCCATTGGTTAACTTTCAACGTGAGGAATATGTTGGTGTGGGGGCTGACTTGATTCTGCCTTTGCTTCGTCTTCTACTTACAGACTATGCAGAAAAGGCCCTTGAAGTTTTAGACGAAGCAAAAGTTATTCCGGGACTGCAGCTCGACAAGGATGTTCTTCGCATGTCCCTTGGGAACACTCTGATAAAGAAAGAGTACGAGAAAACGGCTATGCTTTTCGGTGTTCCTGATGAGAGTGGGTGGTCCGTACTGATGCCTGCTGTAACTGCTGCTTCGACTAGAAACAATGTACATGCTGTCTTTGCTACATGTGCAGTTGCAGCAACAGCAGAAGCCGTTAAGCCGGAAGATGACGAGGAAGTGATTCATTTCCATATGGAAGACTACTACGTTCCGCCAGAAATTCAAGACGTAGAGCTGGTCAACGTGGGGGAGCCGGACGCGTCGTTATCCAATATGTGGGCTGCATTGGACGATTTCGACTCATTCTTCACGAACCACCCGCTGGATGCACCGCCAGAACAATATGGTGGTGTCCCTTCCCATTCACACTCTGCCTCCGTTGATACAGATGAAACTTATGAGGACTTTGTGGTTGATTCGGCCCCACTTGTTTATGATAAAAAGGTGAGTGCCATTTTGAACCGGTCATTGAATCGTACTCAACTGAACTCTCTGTTTAAATCTTCATTTGGAGACCCCATGGCCGGTGGAGCCCAGATGAATTTAGCTAGAATTCCGGTTGATGTCAATGGCAATGGGATGTACAAACGACTGTACATGCCCTTTGGACGATCTAGTCGTATATCAGGGTCTGCTACGAGCATTTTACGTCTGGGAGGCCGAGCCACGGCGAATGGCAGTGTAGCTACCAGTGTCATTGGTGGCAGTTCTACTATTTCTGGAAGCACTACTCCAGAGCCCAATACCTTTAACCAGCATGGGTTCCAGCATGTGCGTACGTTGGCTTCGCCACGGCTGCCGACTTTTGAGCTGGAGCTACGAGACAACAGACTTGGAGAGTCATCACCGAAGCTGCCTCCTAGCACAGCAGCAGCTGGAGGAGGAGTTTTGGGACTTATAGAGCTGCCTTTTGATCTTTTGGGATCCAATAAAAAGCGGGCCAAACGAACAAGCAAGCTTCTGATGGAGGGTCTGGTTATCAGTAATACGTCCGAATGGCAAGCCAGTACGCCTAAGTCACCCACAGGAATGCCCAAGGTAAGGAAGGAGAAGAAACGAGTACAAAAGAGGACTAGTTAAGTAAAATGCTAAGTATAGACGGTGAAGAATGTAGAGAGGAGAAATCATAGAGATGATGAGGCGATTGTAGAACATATGACGTGAAACTGAAGCACAGTCAGTGAAGGGTGGAAGGGATAAGTAGCGATAAGACTGTAGTCATTTGTAAAGTTGGCAGCCAATGTAGGTTTGAAACAGAGACTTTATTTTAAGGTGGAGATGTTATAGCCGAGATAGCAGTGTAATTATCGTTGAGGAATTTGAGGAGTTAGGAGGACGCTGATGGGGGTCTTTAGGGAGGACTAGAAGTGTGTAGAATGGAGCTATTCAAAGAGAGTAAATTAGTAGGATATCGACTAGTATAGTCTGTAGAAGTTATGCTTCTTAACTCTGGCTAGTAAAAACTGCAGTAGTTAGAAGCTTCTTTAGTAAAGGAGACACAATACGGGGAAGAGAGGAGTGAAGGAAAGAGATATACAGACTGTCTGGGTGGGACTGGAGAGATTATTTAATAAAAAGACTACATTGTAAGAAAGCCTACATAATAAGAAAGTCCAGGTAAAGAAAGCCTACGTAGTAAGTTGCAGTGGAACAGATGGCACACTACATTAAAAAATTTAGGAAGTTAAGTAAGCTACACAGTAAAGCCCATGAATTAGGTACCACGACAGGTTGGAAATTGACACGTAAAAGAAGAAAAAACCCTTCCATTCACCTATACTAAGCCCTTCAATAGCCAGCCTCACCTCATATCCTCGCCCCTCTCTCCTCGTCGTCTTGCACCTGCTAAGGATGTTCACCTCTTCTCCTTTGCTCTGCTTCTTCGCCCTGCTTCTTTGCCCTTCCTCCCTTTTACTTCCCTCCAATTCTTTTCTTTTCTCTTCATTTCCTGTCACTTTCCCACTTTGGACTCAAAAATTTTCCAGTCTTCTGACAAGAAAGCAAGTAAAAGCCAAGATGGCCCCTAAAAAGAAGCCCCAGCCATCTGACAAGAACAAGGCTAAGGCCAGAGTCAAAGCAGCCGATGATAAAACCTTTGGACTTAAAAACAAGAACAAATCCAAGAAAGTCCAGGAGCAAATTAATCAAATCAAGGCTGGAAGTGATGGAGGGATGGCTAAAAAGAGAGAAGCAGAAGCCAAGAGGCGGGCAGAGGAAAAGAAGGCCGCAGAAGAGGCCAAGAAGGAAGCAATGAAGCTTATGGGTATTCAACAACCACGAGTACCCTTTGGAACCGATCCCAAGACCGTTGTTTGTGAATTTTTCAAGCATGGAATGTGTGACAAGGGAATCAAATGTAAATACTCCCATGATTTAACCGCTGGAAAGAAGCCAGTGGCGGCTAAAGAAGAGGAAGAGAATGATGATGATGATGATGGAGTTGTTTCTGCCACTATAGGAGCAGATGGGTCTGCCATTCTTTCTAAAAAGGGTAATCCAGTGACCACCACTGAAAAATTGTGTAACCATTTCATTCAAGCCGTCGAAGATAGCAAGTTTGGGTTATTCTGGAAGTGCCCAAATGGTGACAGATGTAAGTATAATCATAAACTTCCACCTGGCATGGTTTTGAAGACCAAAGAACAGAAGAGACTCGAGAGATTGGCAGCAGAAAATGCTCCAAAGATCACTTTAGAAGACTTCATTGAAATGGAAAGAGATAAATTGGATAGAAGCACTTTCACTCCTATTACTCCTGAAACTTTCGCTGAATGGAAGAAGAAGATTCGGGTCGAAAAGGAGAAAGAAGACAAGAAAAGGGACGAAAAGTCCAAGAAACTGCTTACAGGGAAGCAAATTATCATGCAACGGTACGCCGACAAGTTCAGTTCCGACGGTAAGGTGTTGGAGGACAGTGGAGAAGGAGAAAGAGAAGGAGATGAAGCGAACGAGAATGATGAGGATGACAAGGAATTCAATTTGGCTCAGTATAAAAAGGAGGACGATGGTGCTAAATTCATGGATTATGGTGACGGTAACAGAGACTGGAACGACATAGAGAAGGAGCGGGCAGCCTTTGAGAAGGAATGGGAAGATGAAGAGGCTCAGAGGCAGAAGGAAGGAGATGAAGGGGTGGATAGTGAAGCTGGTGCTGGTACTGATGTTGAAGAGGTGACCCAAAAGGTGGAGCAGATACACACATAATAGAGAGAAGAGGTAGACACGATGTAGACGAGAGAAGAGGTAGACACTATGTAGACGAGAGAAGAGGGAGACAGAAGCAATTTACGTCGTACTGTAAGAGACAGTCGCCATATTGTGGAGATAAACGACGATAAGAAGCTCTAGAGGATTTCAGACTATTCTAACATAGAAAGAGGCGATATGGTTCTACCGTTGCGATACCATTCCAGATCTAACAGACTAAAGAAACACATTAAATGAACTACTTAGACTCTCTTGATTTCTTCATAGTGCTAGAGGTTCTATTATACGATACTTCTTATGAACATCTAATCCTCTTCTTCTCTTCTTCTCTTCTTCTCTTCTTCTCTTCTTCCCTAATACCACTACCAACTCTGCTGTTTCTCTTCACCTCTTCTTCTTCCGCTCGAACGAATCATGAACCAATGCCGAACACTCTTCTAGCAACTCCGTATCATCATCCTTGAAGAACACAATCCGAGTGTGTGTATCTTTGAGGATCTCCAGAGCCTCGGCAACTCTCGTGAGCCACAAGGAACCCTTCTTATCAATCTGTTCAAGCTCATACAAGGTTTCCGCCGTATAGATGTTCTGTAACGACCTGATGACAAGATCACTGGTAGTGAGTCTTCTCTGCCGGGGCAGAAGATGTGCAAAGTCCGGATGCAGCTCGTCCAAGGCTGACATCGTCTGGGATCTCGCTGGAGGGTCGAAATGATGCTCTACTGGACTCAACAGTCGTTCTCTTGGTCGTTCTGGGAAAGGTGGGGCGTTGGCCGCTGGTCTTTCTGGCAAGGGGGGTTTTCTGAGTGGTTCTGATCGTAAAAATGACGGCTTGGTGGGGATACGAGGAGGTACTTTGCCATCGAGATCGATTAGATCAGACGTGACTTCGGGAGTTCCAGATCTACCTCTTTTATCTGGCGATTGGGCTCTAGAAAGAGCAGAATCGACCTTTTTGGCAGTACTGTTCCCAGTCATCCTATCATCTTTATTGAACCCAGGCTTCTGTTGCTCGTAGTGACGAACAATCAGCCTTGCTTCCCTTAATATTGGCTCATCCTTCTGATCACTTAAAGTCCCGGGCACTATTCTGATGCAAATGGCAAGAGTTTGATCCGGGAACTCACTGGAAACACTAACATATGCCTCCAAATCCCATTCTCCAGAATCTCCTACACAGACAAAGGCCTTGTGAGGGAAGTCCTTGAATATCCCGTCCAATGAAGCCTTTTTACGCAGTTGCAGAGGCTCCATTAGCAGTGCTATGAGGTTCCCGGTATAGTTTTTCAAGTGAACTGACCCTGGAGGGAGCTTGGCGAAGCCGAAGTACTCCAGAATGAGTGGGAATAGTTGCCAGGGACTATTAGAAACATAATGAAATGAAATAAGAGGATTACGTTTGGCTAAACTAACATACCATTCTACAACTGGCTTTATATACCAAGTCAGAACGTTGTTGAGCAAAAGCAGTCTCATAAGCTCTCTCTTGTCACCCGTTACTCCTGTGAGTTTAACGGTATCGTCGATATCGGAGATGAACCCGACTCCTCCGTCGGGTAGAAGCATTACTTCTCTTACACAGCAAACAGTTTCATCATCCTTAGCCACAACCTGAACCGCCAGCGGCTTATAGGGAACGTCCAAGGACCCTCTGAGGACACCTAAACTATCAGTAGTCAATTCTTTGGTGACTAGATCAGTTA
This sequence comes from Kurtzmaniella quercitrusa, assembly GCA_030570095.1. Classification (NCBI taxonomy): domain Eukaryota; kingdom Fungi; phylum Ascomycota; class Pichiomycetes; order Serinales; family Debaryomycetaceae; genus Kurtzmaniella; species Kurtzmaniella quercitrusa. Next base: position 101,547 of record JAJLUZ010000027.1, on the reverse strand, counting down.
CAGATGGATCTCCGGCCCCTACGGTGATAGTAAGGACAGCATTGGGGCATGAACGGGCAAGAAAGCCGGCCAAACGTTCTCTTAAGGTAGTGTTGTGCTGTTCCGCTATTGACGGTGACGAAGAGGAAAAGGATTCTGCATCAGTGGTTGGTTTATCACCATTCTGAGTGGGATCTACGTGTTCAACGGGTGAATTTAGACTAGGATTATGAGAAGTTGGGGAGTTATTTGAAGTTCCAGAGCCATTGGAACCTCCAGAGTTGATCAGACCATCATCACGAGGCAGGGATGATCTTGTGGTCTCTGGTCGGGCGGAACTGGCAGCCAATTGGTCGACAGCAGCCTCCAGACCCCTAGTCACTTGCCTGGCTAAGGATAGAATCAATCTGTTTTTACGAGACATCGTTCCTGGAGTAGATAACAAGGCCTTCACGGAGACATGATATATTCCATCGTCAGACTGGGTTGTATACAGTGGGAAGAGAGATAATTGAGCGTCTGGAGGTACTGATGGAGCGGTGGCATAGTAATCATCACCAACAAACAGTTGAACTTTACTTTGAATTTTAGGGAGATAAGTATCTCTAGTTTGACGGGCAAAATCGTAGAGACCCATTGTGATCAGAGAACGACGGGAATGGGTGGAGGAAGGTCGATTCTGGGGGCGTTTAGAATATGACAAACGGTTGGAAAGGGATTGGGACGAATTTTGGGTTAAATAAGGACCCTTGATTGATTTCTTAGGCCCGGAAGTAGGTCTGGGTTTAAGAAGCCGATAGTCCCGGTAGACTTTTCTAGCGAAGGCGAGTCGCTGGAGGTAACGATGGAGGCGATTCACTTTTGAGGGGCTGGGCAAAGTCCCTATGAGGATGGGGATCGAAGTGGGGAGGATAGAGGAGAGGAAACGAAATGGAAGGAAAAATGGAAAGGAAGGAAAAGAGGAAAAGAAGAAAAGAGGATATGAAAGGGAAAGGGTGATGAAGGATGGAAGGAAAAGATGATGCAAGACGACGCGAGCGAAGCCGCGAGGAAGCGGCGATGGCGAGAGAAGACAAGGGGAGGGGAAGAGACGGATAAGCGAAAAGAGAAGAGAGAAGAGAAGATGAGTGTGTTGATGTCGATGGCAATGACCAGGGAGGTAAATATTATAGTGGCACGAGCCAATATATCCTGTCCCGGGGAAGAAGAGCTTAGGATCAAGAGCTTAGTTGCAGTATCATCTGTATTAACAGTTTGGTATTAAGAGCTATGTATAAAGGACTTAGTATTAAGTGACAACAATGTTTAAAGGCCTAGTGTCTTATAATACAATAGCTCCGGTAATAACTATGGAAAATAAAGTAGATACGGCTTGCAGATGCATATCCATTATAATAAAACGTCTAAGGCTAAAAGAACAAACGGCAGAGAAGCAAGGTGAACCTAGATGAAACGGGGTTACAGATGGAGGGTAGGAGGAAAAGACGGGTGAAAAGTGGACTCTTAGCTGAGATAGGTGACCACGGTGTATTAACTGGAATTTACGGAAGATTAAAGAGGACGGATCAGTAGAAAGGACGGATTTTTGACAGATGGGTAAAGTAGTGATTGCAGATGGATGAACCGCAGATGCCAACTGACTGAATAAGATTAACGGTGCACATTGGCTACGTAGGCTACGTTGGCAGTTATCGGAAGAATGCAGAGCTAGCAAGAAATTAGTTCATGTCTGGTGGATATAAATATTGTTGACAATGTTGGTTATAGTTAAGGAACAAGGCTAAAGCGTTAGTTGTGTTAGTAGTGTGTTAGTAGAGTATTCAGTAGTGTGTTGAAAGAGTGTTTAGTGGTGTAAGTGGTGTTGGTAGAGCATTTAGTGCCCAATAACTGAGATGGTAAATACAAAGTGGAAAGGCAAGATAATAGATAGACAAAATGATATGGACTCTCAAGCGATAGACTTACCGGCCGAAATTGGGTTGAAAAGTGTTTACAAGTGTACATCTTCTACAGTTCTACCTCTTTCATAGATTCATACCTTCATGAAATTTACCCTCATCATAAGGTTACCTTCTTCATAGGTTCTGTAGATATTTGACAGATTTGTCCAGAAACGCAAGGAATATTGTTTATAGAAGAAATGATCAGGTGGTGAAAAGATTGAAAATTAGAAGAGTGGTAGTAGAAGACGATATCTTAGAGATGAAAATGACATGTGTACAAGAGACCGCAACAAGGGAGGTATTTAGATACAAGATCAGAAATATGGACCCACAGACACAGGCAAGACAAGACTTATATAGAGCTAGCTATACTATTTACCGGTAGGAAGCCCGGCCTCCCCCACTCGCTTCTCTTTCCTTTTACAACCGATTTCTCCCACTTATCTTTGATCCCCCCCCCTTTATGACACTTCCCTTCCCCTATCTCCCACTTGGCTCCCACTTCGTTTGCAGCCTAGCAAAGCCTCCAAGTCATGACCTCCGTATCACTAGGAAACGAGCTAAAAGACCAGTACAAGAACACTTCGAAGTGGGTGGGCAATGGTGCAGCATTCCTTGTAGAAGTAGAGGAGTTTTACCGTGAAAGAGCCGCTTTGGAAGCTGAATACGCCACTAAATTGAAGACTATCACCAAAAAGTATTTTGATAAGAAAACCAAAATTCTGGCTTCAGTATCAGTCGGAGATGAACCCCAAATCACCCCTGGATCTCTAGAATGTGCCCTGCTTGTTCTCTGGACCGATCTACTCACTCAGACAGAAGCAATTGCCGATGAAAGAGCTGCCTTTGGAAGAGAACTCTCTACTAAAATCGCCGATAATATCTTAGCTTTAAAGACTAAAACCATCCGTATTCAAAAGAAAATCGATACCATTAATGAACAATTGGTTAATGATAAGTCCAAGTTGGAAGAAGAGGTTTCAAAGGCTAAAAAAGCCTATGATTCTCTTTGTAAAGATACAGAAACTGCCCGAGAGAAGTCAGAACGTCTGTCAAGTGAAAAATACAATCAACGACTTTCTGAAAGGGAAGTATTGATGAATAATGGTAAAAATGAATACTTGATTGCCATTTCAGTAGCTAATCGACTGAAGGATAAGTATTATTACCAAGATATCCCTGAGCTTCAAGATTATTTACAAGATGTTAACGAACTGAGAGTGGCATTATTGAATAAGCTCCTTCGTAATGCTGGCATTGTAGAACGTAATTCAGCCGATAAATGTAAAGATAAACTTCATGAAATTGATTCCACTATTGAACAAAACAACCCCAGTTTAGATTCTGCCATGTTTGCTAAACATAATATAGCTCCTTGGAATGAACCAATAGATTTCCAATTCATTCCTTGTAGTTTTTGGCATGATGATGAACTGTTGGTGGTGAAAGAACCAGAATTGACTCATTTGAAACGTCTTTTGAATGATTCTCTTTCCATTCATTCACAATATGAAGATAAGTGTATTGATAGTAAACAACTTCTTGAAGAAGCCAGTTCTGAACGTAAGATGGATCCAGAACAAATCACTTTGAAGTTTGATCTAGGAGCTTTCAAACTGCTTGGATTACTTGAACAGTTTCTTAAAGAAGACGCTATTCGAGTCAAAAGTGAAGTCACTGTAGAAACAATCCAAAATTTTGTTGGTGATAAGGACATGTCGTACACAGCACCGGCAGCAAAGAAGAAGCTGCATTTTGGACTTTTCAAGAGCAAGAAACCCGATCAGAGCGATAATGGTTCGATTCATACGGTACAGACGGGTCATTCTGGTGGTACCACCACCCATCTTACTAATACTCTTGGGTTGTTTAATCTCCGTAAACGTGATACTGGTCATAGCATTGGCTCTGGTGGTGAAGGAGGATCAGCAGAAACAGCAGGAGCAGGAGGAGCAGCAGGAGGAGGAGCTAGAGCACTCTACGATTACGCTGCTACTGGAGAAGACGAGCTCAGCATTTCTGCTGGAGATGCTCTTGAAGTGGTGGAGCCAGATGATGGGTCTGGATGGATCATGGTAGCTGGAACGATGGGGTCAGGGTTAGTGCCGTCTCTGTATGTGGAAGTGGTGAAGAAAAGTACTGTTCCTCCTCCAGTGGCCCCTAAAAGAGGAGCTAAAAGAGTACAGTATATCGAAGCGTTATATGATTATACAGCAGATGGAGAGGACGAGCTTCTGATTCAGGCCGGCGACAAGATCGTGCTAGTTAGTGACGATAATGATGGATGGACCGAAGGGGAGATCAATGGGCAGAGAGGAGTGTTTCCTACGAGTTACGTCAAGAGAGTTTGATTGGATAGAGTAGATGGTATAAGATGTAGAGAAGATGTAGAATGATGTAGATAAGAACTTGAAGGGAACAGATCATGATTCATATAAAGCATGAAGACATGATTCATAAAAGGCATGAAGACATGATTCGTAAAAGACATGACGACATGATTCATGTAGGTCATCGACAGGGGAGTACGAGTATAATTGAGGGGAGATAGAGATAGATAGAGGTAGGAGACCTAGGATAACGCAACATCAGATAGACAATAGTCTCAGCTGATCTAGTTACACTAATCAGCTTCTTCCTACCTCTTTACGCTTCTTGCCTCTTCCTACTCGTCACTTTTCCTACATCTTCCAGTTTTACATGTATATTATACTACACGACCATTAGTAAACTTCACCTGGGACTTCAAAAACAACCTGCTTACCGGTCAATTTTTGGTATAATTGTTGGAAAGATTCCAATTTGTAGTCGACGTTAGAGATGTCCTTGGAGTCCAACAAGACCTTTTGGATCTTGTTACCACCAACCAAGTATCTGACTCTCTTACCAACAATTTCAGTAGGGAAAACAAGGTCTTCCAAGATCTTGTCGTGAACAGCAGTCAAAGTTCTAGATCTTGGTCTCTTTTGTTGCTGTCTAGATCTTCTAGATGGCTTTGGAAGAATTCTTCTCTCGGCAAGGAAGACAACGTGACGGTCTGGGAACTTCTTTTCTAATTCTCTGGTCAATCTAGCTTGAACCTTTCTGTAGGCACCTAAAGAAGGAACTGGAACGAAAACGGCTAAGGCCTTCTTACCACCTTGAACATCGATTTCCTTGATAGACTTGAATTGCAATGGTCTCAATTCAGCCTTCAAGTCAGACAGACTCTCGAGGTCAACGAAAGCCTGGGAGACTTGCAATTCCAACTCAGTTGGCTTGTCAGATAAGATTTTAGAAGCAGCAGACATCTTCTTTCTTCAAATATTTATGCTGGTTGAAAAGGATGGATGGGAAAAATTTCACTGGCCTTTTTTTTCTAGGTGGCTACCCTGTGCGAGCAGGCACTGGAAAGAATGATGTGCAGGCACACACCTGAACACCCAGCAATAGAGAGAAGGACTTGCTCGCGAGAATTGGAAATCGACATGCACGTGCGACGGTAGACAACTACACGTGATGAGAAGGGGCGGAGCCCTCGAAATGTTTCTCAATTATTAAAATAAAAAAAAATTACTTCAAAAATTAAAATAATCGAGGTTAGATCCAAAATTAAAAATGCACCAAAAAGGGAACCGCATCGCTCCCACGTCCCCCACTGGAATACATGCAGGACGGTAGCTGTACGACTCGATGCGAAATAACGACTCGAATTGACCCCGTCCTGTATACAGGACAATATCCTCAACGTTTTCGCTGCGGAGATGTTGACTTGTATACAGGAAAAATACCCTTCTTCACTGTGTCCGCGATGGAATCTTCTTGGACACATTTAGACCCACCAGTTCGTGGTTTCAATTTCTTTGTCGTTTGCCCTCTTTGAAATTGTCCAAAGTGCCGTTATCACCACTTCGAACTACCATAGTATCACATACGCGCCGAAATATGTCATCTCTCGTTGAAAATGCCAAGAAAGCTGCCGCTTATCGGGCAGTGGAGGCTCATTTACCCCACGATGTCAAAGTGGTAGGAGTGGGATCTGGCTCAACTGTGGTATATGTGGCAGAAAGATTAGGTTTATTGCCCAACAAGAACCAGTTTGTGTGTATCCCCACTGGATTTCAATCTAAGCTTCTTATTATTAATAATGGATTGAATTTAGGCTCTGTTGAACAATTCCCCCACATTGATGTAGCTTTCGATGGGGCTGATGAAGTAGATCACGATCTTAACCTTATCAAAGGAGGTGGAGCTTGCTTGTTCCAGGAGAAACTTGTCGCTTCAGCTGCTGATAAATTTATCGTTGTAGCAGATTATAGAAAGAAATCCCCCACTAAATTAGGTAAATTATGGACTCAGGGGGTACCAATTGAAGTTGTTCCCAATTCTTATGCCACTGTAACGGCACAATTAAAAAAATTGGGGGCTAAAAATGTTACCCTTCGTGAAGGGGGTAAGGCTAAAGCTGGGCCTGTAGTGACTGATAATAACAATTTTTTGTTGGATGCTGATTTTGGTGAAATCAATGATCCTGAGGCGTTACATGTGAAGATCAAGTTACTTGTTGGGGTTGTAGAAACTGGATTATTTACTAAGATGGCCAATGTCTCTTACTTTGGAGAAGAAGACGGAGAGGTTTCCAGTTGGGAAGAGGGGAAGGTAAATAAATAGGGGAATAAGTAGGAGGGGGTGAATATATTCAGTTGAATGAATAGGTGGAGGTTCAACGACTACATCTCAATTATTTATTATCAACAAGGTAAAGTGTTCATGATTAGTTGCCATTGATGTCAGGCTATGGCTATATGATTGGATAATTAAGGTAGGTTTTCTTTTTATTTGAATGCAAATTACTGTCATTATATCGATACTAGGTTCATTCTCTTCTCTCCACCTGATCTCTCTGGCTATACATCAAATTACTATTTTAAAAGACTATTCCTGGAGTAAGGTGATTTATCCTTCCCTTGGATAATGTTTTACAGAGACTTCTCTTCTCTTCTTCTCTTCTCTTCTCTCCTTTTACGATTTTTTTACAGTACATTTATTCACCTCTCTATTAATAGTCACTCCCCACTCCCAAAGCAGCCACCATACAATCCACTGCTTCGTCTTCTCGTATTAGTGTAGATACCAGCTCTTTTACTTACTGTGATTAGCAATCCAGTTCAACATCTCAACAAGTCCAGTTCCATCAATAGCAATGGTAGGGATAACTGACCAAGTGTGCTCACCGGATAACTTGTTCAATTCAAACCGGTCAATTAACTCCTTGGGTCTGATGGCGGTGGGGACATCCTGCTTGTTGGCAACAACGATAAGGAGACAATTGGCCAATTCCTTGTCGGAAATCACCCTCATCAACTCCTTCTTCAGCTCCTGCAACCGGTCAATATCCAGTGAATCAACTACGTAAATAAGGGCATTAGTTCCGGTAAAATAATGTCTCCATAATGGACGGATTCTTTCCTGTCCACCACAATCCCACACCGCGAAAGAAACATTTTTATGTTTGACGGTTTCGACGTTAAATCCGACGGTGGGGACAGTTTTCGAGGTCTTTCCGAGCTTGAGCTTGTATAATATGGTAGTCTTACCGGCATTATCGAGCCCCAACATCAAGATTCTCATCTCTCTGTTCTTGAACAACTTTGACTGGGGGAAGGGTTAGTAAACATGAAGTGATGATAAAAGGTGGTTGAATGGGGGGATTATTGTAGCAATTGAAGGATATAACAAGTAAATTGTATCAGCCTATGACAAAGACATCATTTAAATTGAAGTGTCTTCACTTCATTTCGTCTTGATTGTAGAAGTCGAACCCCCGGAATTATTATCATTATCCATTTCTTTCAAATGGCCGGAATTCATTCTCTATATAGAACTCCTCGAAATCCGGTTTTTTGCTAGAATATAGTTATTCCCTCTGCCTCCTAGACCTTACTGCTTCTTTATAACCCCCTATAACCTCGTTATCACATACCATAAGCGCTCCCATCTTGTTGGTGGGTGTATAGCTTGATAATATAATCTATTAACTGGAATAACCAAATCTAAGGACACGCGTAGTAAAGCAAAACACGCGACCGTGTCGAGTGGGAATGTGCGGTTTTAATACGAGATACTCAAGTTACGGGGGTTAGACGAGCAACGGGCAAATGGGGGCGCCCTCAATCCGAAATGGGAAGATGACCGGTTTGCTGTCCAGCCTAAAAGGGAAGGTACTGCACACAGTCCAGCAGCAATTCCTATTACCGTATTGGGAGGGTTGCTGCAGCCTTACCACTTATAGATGAGACACTTCACACCGTAGCTAATAGAGCGAGCCATCACTTTGGCTAATCGATGCCATGAAAGAGGTAACGTAGTGTGCGATGTAGTAGAGGATCAAGAATTGGCTGATCAAAATAAAATTAAGAAAGAAGATTTTAGAGTCTGGATCTGGATCGCTACCTACACAATGATGTGATCGACTACTGGAGAATGGAGCTTCCCAAACTTACATAGCAAGCTACTTCTTACAGTATATACGAAGACAGGAATATAGACTGATGATTCATTAATTGCTTTAAAACCTCCTGTATTATTCAAATTCATGCAATCAACAGCACAATGAACCCCTCTGCTTCATCAACACCACTTCTTTTCAAAGATTCATTTCTTCTCTCTTAGGCTTTCAGTTTATGCTCATCTCAGCTATCTACACCTTCAAAGGCTCACTCATTCTACTCTACATTGTGTTCAATAAATAATGGCAGTCTATTTTTACCCTATTATTCTACTTATGTTCACAGTCTATCCTTCTTCTCCCTTTTCTCCTTCTTCTCCTTCTTCTCCTTCTTCTCCTTCTTCTCCTTCTTCTCCTTCTTATCCTTCTTTTCCAACCTTTTCATCGTCTCCACCCGCTCAACAACCCTCTCCAAACTCATCTTCACATCTCCCTTAGCAAAATGGTCTAAATCGTAATATTTAGGAGCCACTTCTACCAACCATTCAGGTTTCACGTTAGTAACAGTCCGAATGTAGTTCTTTGAAGTCAACACAAATTCATTGTAAATCACCCACTCTCCTTCGGCACTAAGAACTGTCGAAGGATGGATTAATACGTCCTGGTTATCCTTCACTGTCAAGTAACCCTTGTTCCCGCTCTTCTTTTTGGCAACTTGCATGAAGAATCCAGCTGCAAGAGCCTGTCTAATACTACTGGAATACCGATGTTCATCTGGACTTATAGAGTTGAGCTCTAAATCATGTTTTTGCATGATCCTTGCAAGCTGTGATCGTACAGAAATGGCACTTTTAAGAGATCTATACAGCAAAAAATTGTCTCTACACCAACGATGTTGACCAGATTCCAGAGCTTCATCACTCTGGAATGCTTCGTAAACATTCAAAAGGGTCAAATGATCACCATCAGCATGAGCAAATGCCATTTTGGCATCATCGGCCCTTTTTCTAGCTGCTGCTGGACGAACAAATACATTGGGAACAGATATCATGGCTACAATAGTCAAGATTTCAGAGGCACATCCATAAGCAGGAGATCCAATTAACATCACTGCAAGCATTGGATCCAAAGGAAATTGCAGTGCCAGACGACCCAAAGTGGTCAAATCACCTTCATCGGAAAGACATCGTAAGTAATTCAATTCCTCCAAGGCTCTCATCATCGTTTCCGGTGCTGGAGGGTCCATGAAATCGAAATGGACTAAATCATCAATTCCTAACTTCTTCAATTCCAAAACAGTCGATGCTAAATTACTCCTAAGGATCTCTGGATGCAGCTGTTCAATGAGTTCCTTCTTGAATGCTTCTTCAGTATAGAGACGGAAACATTTACCAGGACGAGTTCTACCAGCTCTACCAGCTCTCTGTTGAGCCAGGGCTTTGGAAATCGGTGATACAAGCAAGGACTCCACCCGAATACGAGGATTATACACCTTCTGTTTCAGGAATCCTGGATCTACCACATAAACAATTCCATCAATAGTCAAGGAAGTTTCGGCAATATTGGTTGAAATAATGACTTTACGGCCTGGACGACTTGCGGATGGACCCTCTGGAGCTGGCTCAAAGATACGTTGCTGTTGATGTGGTGGTAAAGAACCATATAATGGATATACGGCCACCGGACCACAGCCTTGTTCCCGGACCAATTCATCCAGTTCAAGGGAGATTTTACGACAAGCGTCTTCGATTTCCTCTTCACCGGTCAAGAAGAGCAAGATATCACCTTCAGGTTCAGTGGCATGGATCTGAAGAACAGTACGGATGGCAGCATCCAAATAATCTCTTTGGAACTCTGGAGTGTAATAGATCTCGACTGGATGGGTTCTACCGGGCACAGCTAGAAGAGGAGCATCATTGAAGTACCTTTGAAACTTTTCAGCATCTAAAGTAGCCGACATAATGATGATCTTAAGGTCTGGACGTCTTTGGGACACTTGTTTAAGTAACCCCATCAAGATGTCAGTGGCAAGGGTCCTTTCATGGGCCTCATCGAGAATAATGCAAGAGTATCGGGACAAATCGTGGTCCTCCATGGCTTCACGAAGCAACATACCATCAGTCATATACTTCAAGATGGTGTTGGGAGAGGTTTTGTTTTCAAAACGAATCAGGTATCCGACTTCTTGACCCAATTCTACATCCATTTCATCGGCTACTCTGGCAGCTACAGACATGGCAGCAACTCTCCGAGGTTGAGTACAGGCGACCTGAGTTCCAGCAAGCTGTGGAACATCATCATATAAAACAAATTGGGGGATTTGGGTGGTTTTACCGGAACCAGTTTCACCAACGAAGACCATGATTTGGGTCAGATGGAAAATGTCAAGGAACTGTTGTCTTTGGGCATGCACTGGCAAATCTCTACGGGTTTTTAAGATGTCAAAGTACTTTTGAGTAAATGGGACTCCTGTGAAAGCATTAATGGGACCATCTTCAAGTGATTCAGCTTGCTTCTGGGTCGAATTATGACGGGGCCAATCTTGGAAAGCAGTACTATTATTGGTGCTGTAACCTCGATTGGAGATACTGTGGGAAGCCCCAACTTGAGAGTTAGATGTATATTGAGTATCGGAAGCCTCCTCAGCATTCAAATCTTCATTAGACCCTACACGGGCCCGTTTAGATGGAGGATAACTACTCATTTGATTAGATGATTTCATATTTAGAGGCGATGAGATTTGCGATGAGGTGGGAGGTTTTCGGCCGGCGCACGACCAATCTCGAAATCTTAAAAAAAAAAAAATGTGGGGCAGTCGAATTGAAAAATCGAAGGCTGAAAGGCAAAGAATAGAATAAATCGAGGTCAAACAGTGGCACGAACATGTCAAAAAGGATATATGAAGCGTCTGTTGTGGGTGGTCAGGCCGTAAAGATGGCTGCCGGAGCTGCTGGAGTGATCAGACAAGATTTGAATGCCCAGTGGCGTCTGGTGGTGCCTGATGAAGCAGGCGGTATGTGGAGAGCCGCTCGGCGTGCGAGTGAAGCAGCTAGAGCAGGGGATAAAAGGGGAGGTTCTGTAGTTTCTGGAGGGTCTGGAGGTTCATCGACCGGTTCAGGCCAGAAGAGACAATATAGTACTAGTGGTGGTAGTCCATTGGCTCGGTCATTAGTCAGTCTGTGGCGTTCTGGCCCTTGTTATATTCGTTCTTCTACTGAGTTGCGGTTGCGGTCTTTCAGCACCGCCGAGAAATCATCCGCTTCATATGATGGAAAGTCCAGCCAGCCAGAAGGGTTAGAACAACGTAAAAAGGGTCCCAAAACGACCGCGAGTAAACATTCGAAACGGTCTATCGTCACAAAACCTTCAGATTCTATCTTAGATTCTACTAAGGCTGTATCCGAGACCAATACCCCACCATCATCCTCATCATCATCATTTCGGGCCGCGGATGATTCATCTCAAAATTCGAACGACTCACAAGAGCCAAAAATCAACCCCCACAACTTGGAACAACTTACCCTTGATAATACAGGGGTTGTAGCACCTAAGAGACGTAAGGTCAAACTTTCACAGAGTGAAGTTCCCTCTGGGAGACTCTCTCGTATCTTCCATTATGGGTCTCTTGCTGCCGGAATGGGTCTTGGAGCTGCCCAACATGGACTCCGTAAAATGGCCAGCGGTGAATCAGACTCGCTTTCTCTCAAGTCTATGCTTCTCTCTCCTCAAAACATCAAACGTATGGCAAGTAAGCTCAGTCAAATGAGAGGTGCTGCTCTTAAAGTCGGCCAATTGATGAGTTTCCAGGATTCACTGCTCTTCCCCAAGGAGATCCAACAGATCCTCTTGAGTGTACAAAACCTGGCCCATTATATGCCCAAGGGCCAATTGGAGCAGGTGATGTGTCAAGACCTTGGTGAAGGATGGCGTGGCCGCTTATTTGCTCTGTTCGACGACGTCCCTATCGCTGCTGCCTCTATTGGGCAAGTTCATACTGCCGTTACTGAAGATTTATCTCCAGTGGTGGTTAAAGTACAATATCCTGGTGTTGCTAACTCGATTGATTCGGATTTGAGCAATATTCTTTTACTTTTAACTGCATCTCTGTTGCTTCCAAAGGGTCTATTCCTCGATAAAACCATTGCAAATGCTAGAGTAGAGCTCAAATGGGAATGTGATTACATTCGTGAAGCCCAAGCCCTCATAAGATTCCGTGAAATGATAGGAGATGATCCCTGCTTCACGGTGCCGCGAGTGCACAGCTCATTATGTGGCCAACATGTACTTACTATGGAGAGGATGAGGGGAATTGAAGTGGTACAAGGCCAATGGAATCAAGAGACTCGTGATTGGATAGCTACCCAGATCATGCGTCTTTGTCTCTTGGAGATTGGAAAGTTTCAATTCATGCAAACAGATCCAAATTGGGCCAACTTCTTGTACAACCAGGAAACCCATCGGATCGAATTACTTGATTTCGGTGCTGCTCGTGACTTCTCCGATGAGTTCATTGCTGATTATAAGCAAGTGTTGAGAGCTCTGATCAGGAAAGATCGTGATGGTGTAGAACATTACCTGCGTCGTTTGGGATACCTTACAGGGCATGAACTGGCGGCCATGAAAAATGCCCATATCGATTCTGTTTTAGTTTTAGGGGAGGTATTTTCTCCGCTGGACAACCACGGGAAGGCATTCTCTTTCCGAAATCAAACGGTTACCGAGAGGGTCCGTGGTAATATCAAACTTATGTTGGACGAACGGCTCACTCCTCCGCCGGAGGAGACTTACCTGCTTCATCGTAAATTGAGTGGAGTGTATTTATTATGTGCTCGTCTCGAGGCCACTGTTCCATGTCAACAGCTCTTCGAGGAGATCATTGGAATGGATGAGTAATTTGAACCATCAGCAGAAACATATAGATGTACAGAAATAATCGCTTAGACTCATAAACAGAGGTCGTCGCAACCGATTTGTACATTTACACTTTAAGAATGTTCCATTTCGGGGTTCCATGCATGTTTCCGGGCCCGAATCTGCAATCTCGCGTGCATCTCTAGAAAAACTTAATCCGAGAATTTAGTAAATAGTAAATAGATAATCAAATAATTTCTATCATGAATTTTAAAATAAATTTCCGATAACGATCATCTCAAGAAATATTTCATAAAATTTCACCTCAAATGGTAACTGGGCCTCCAATTGAGGTAAATCCGCGGAATAATCGACCTCAAAGCGCTCGTATACAGTCTGATCGAACCCCTTTACTAGATGATCATAGTAGAAGACAACTTCAAGGACAAGCACTGGTAATTCTTGCCCGCACTGGGCAAAGGGTACAACGCTCGTACTCTCAATTCAGTTTGGGGTTTGAGAGCTTCCTCTTCCGTTCGGATGACGCCATTGAACCAACCGAATCAAATTCATCTAATATTAATCTTGTCTTCCGGGGTCGCTGGACGGGCCCAATTGCCAATTATCTTTGCTCTGATCAATTCATTCAGACACTTAAGTGTGCTATCGCTTATACAATTGCATCACTCGCCGTTTACTGGCGGGCATTTGACGATTTCTTGGGAAAATCAGATTCCAAACATCTTGTAGCAACTGTAGCAGTCTACTTTCATCCACTGCGTTCCAGTGGTTCTATGATTCAATCTTTAGGATTTGTACTCATTCTGATGTTATTCAGTTGTGTAGTAACTTTTGGTTGTCTGTCACTTCTGGGTTACTTTTTTAACGCTGGTGCTGATGAATTATGTTATGCTATTGATCTCGTGGTTTCACTGGTTGCATTGGGTGCAGTGGCTTTCATGAAACAATGGGTCAATAAACCTACCTTCAATACTGCTTGTCTGTTGGCTTCAATCTCACTAGTGGCTTGTCTTGTTAAAGAGGGTGCCGTCAATGCCTCAGAAATTCCAGTAGATCGTATAGTCCTGACCTTAACATGTGTAGCAGTAGGCTGTGCCATTTCCGTCGTGTGCTGTTTTGTCCTTTGGCCAGCTCGTGCCGTTTCACAACTTAGAGCACATTTAAACGATCTGTTTAACATCCTAAGTGCATTACTCCTGATCACTGCCAACCGGTTTCTTAATGGTGAAAACCTCCTGGCCAAAGATATCGACTGGTTCAATCGTTTGAACAAAAGCATCTCCCATTTGAACAAGGATCTCGAAGAATGTGTTTACGAATTAACTCTAAAGGGCCGCCGGGGTGAGCTCGAAGTGTTTGTGAAATTGGTTTCAACCACCAAGTCTTTAGCTCGCCATATCCAAGCCATTCGATCCTCGGTAGAAATGCAATGGGCCCTTTTACATGAAGATCTGATTGATCAACACAGCAGTGTTGCTTCAGATAACTCATCTTTGGATGATGAATCAATAAATTATGCTGGTTCTACTCAATTCCGACTCTCTCAACTGGTGGAAAACATGACTAACATACCTATGTATAGCCCAGGTGGGTCAGCTGTGTCCTCTCTGCAGATTTTTGATCTCTTTGTATACTCTCTTGCTCCTCTGATCAAGCTGTTTATATTTACCATGAAAGGCATTCTTCTGGAGGTTCCCTTCGAGAATTATAACCATGAAAGTAAGACTTTCGCCCCTACACAACCGTTCCAGCGTTCGTTGGAAAAAGCAGAGCTCTTGTACTGTGAAAAGCAGTCGGAATCATTCGCCAAGCTCTACTCACAACAAGCATTTATCGATGGTGATTATTCGGTCAAGGCTGACCAAGAAGAAGTAGCTGCTTGTTGTGGTAATTTCAGCTCTTTGCTTGCAGAGTTTGCTCGAGAATTGATGAAATTTCTTCAACTTACAGAGACATATGACGAGGTACGGCAGGCTGGACGTCTGTGGAGGGCTAATCGGCTGGTGGAACCAGAACCACAGGTAGGTGAAGAAGATCTCAACGATGCTTTAGATGCGTTCAGGTTGCAATACGAGACCAGAAATGAAATAGCTAGATCAGAACCCCATCCAACCAAGGACAATCCTCGATTCAGTTTGCGTTTATGGAGGATCCTTCGAGTTTTTAACCGTACTGATGCCAAATTTGGTTTCAGAGTCGGTTTAGGAGCTTTTTGTATATCGATCTTTGCCTTTCTTCCATTCACAAAACTCTTATTTCAGGAATGGAGAGGTGAATGGGCTTTGGCTATTTATTGTATAATGATGAACAAATCGGTTGGTGGGACCACCATGACGGTTAAATGGAGAATTTTAGGTACATTCACAGGTTGTTATGGTGCTTATCTTCTCTGGTGGCTCACAAATGGGAATCCATATGCTCTTTGTATTGGTGGATTTCTTCTTGCACTTCCTAGTTTCCATATCATCATATTTTGGAAGGCTAATAACGCTTTTGGTCGATTTATTCTTTTGGCTTATAATTTGACTGCCTTGTATTCATACAGTATGGTTCAAAAGGATACAGAGGATGGACTTGAAGGTGGTGATGATCCTATTATAGGTGATATTGCCTTCCATCGATTTGTTAGCGTTTCAGTCGGTATTGGATGGTCTTTGACCATGGCGAACCTTTTTCTTCCCAACAGTGCTAGAAAGAGATTGAAGAGAGGATTGACGATTCTTTGGTTAAGAATGGGGGTTATCTGGAATAGCGATCCACTTGACTACGAAGATGGACATTTGGTTGGGTTGAAAGATCAAAAGGGACTTCATGATTTACTTGAAGAGTGCAAAGTTTTACTTAAACAGGCACCCCAAGAGCTTAGATTGAAGGGACCATTTCCATCAGCACGATATGAACTGCTACTTTCAAGTACTTCCAAGATTTTGGATGCTTTTCTGAATATGAACTTATTGATTGAACTGGATATGAGCTTGAGTAGTAATGAGAAGTATGTGTTGGAATATATAGCTGAGGAAAGGATGGAGGTGGAACATCGGATATTTTTAGTATTTTACATGATTGCAAGTGCTTTACGATTAGGGTTCCCACTTCCCAATAAGCCGGCTTCAACCCAACATGCAAAGGAAAGAATGTTGCATAAGCTTAGCGAGATTCGAAATAACAATGTGAGTTCAGAGGGGTTGGTGTTGAGTAATGACGACTACGTTTTGTTGTATTCGTATATCTTGGTTACCAATAAGATCTCGGATGAGCTTGATGAGATTGTTGAGCAGATTAAACAGTTATTAGGGCTGGTGAATGAAGAGATATTCCAGTTGGTGTGAAAGAGATAGAAGACTTATGAGGAGGAGGTGAGAGAGGGGGAGAGAAGAAGTGGAGATAGGTAGAAGATATAGAGATATTAATGCTAGAAGACATAGATGTTACAATTTAAGACATTGGGATATTTTAGAAGATGTAGAGATACTCTAGAATATGTAGAGATATTACAGAAGAGATAGACATATTATAAAAGTGAAGAGGTTGCTTTATGGTAGAGATTATTCCAGTAAAACAAAAAATACACCAAAATAGGTGAAGAGATATTTATAGGTGATGGACATACATAAGCCTTCAATGAGTATACATAATGTGTACTATTAGTGTGTATGGATAATGTGTATTTAATGTGTAAACGTATGGTTTATGTATACACACTACACACATCAGGTATACACACTAACATGTATACTCTTACAGACCAGTAGCGGTAGACTGATTAATACATGCAACCACACAACGACACAGCGAAAGATTTTACAATTACATGTATCACCCACATGATGCTTCCACACATGCATATATTACCACATGACCTAACACCAATAACACTCACAACACCCATAACATCGTACTTCACATCATTACTCGCATCGTCACTTCCTCTTCATCTCTTCCTCTTCCTCGACACGATCTACCCTGCACACAGACACATTCCTGCACACAGACCAACAGATAACCCTCATCGCCAAAAGCAAACTGAATTTCCATCCAACATGAGTTTCAACCCAGAAGGAAGCACGGCCCAGCAGCTCAAAGGCCCCTTGATGGCTGAGCTCCGAGGCAAATATGGAATAGAGGATGACGCGGAAGATGTGGCCGATTTTATTATGGTTTCGATCGGAAACAACGTGGCTCCAGACGAAATTGTCCGAGAGGTCGTCGGGTTGGTCGATTGCAACATGGATGCCGGGTTTATCGGATCTGTGTTGGGAGAAATCGCCCGTTTAGAGTCCGGTGGCTCTAATGGAGCTTCTGGTACTGTTCAAACACCATCATCTGCTACTTCAAACCCAGATTTCCCTCCTGTTGCTGGCCAAATCCCGGGGTCTAACCAAACAACTCATCAACATCAACTTCCTTCAGTTTTTGCCACCCAAACACAATCAAATTTTACCCCAACGGCTCAAACTTTCACCCCAACAGCCCAAAGCTTTACCCCAACTCAACAACAGACATTCACACCTCCTGCTCCACTGGCTTTCGCCCAACAAGTACAACAAAACAGCCAGAATCAACCCCAAGTCCAGATTCAAGTCCCTGAAACCGGTTCTTTCCACCCAATGCTTAACTTCCCTAGCGGTCCAAAGGGTTCCAAGAAACCTTCAGGTGCTGGAGGTATTGGCAAACACGCAGGGGGATCCCAGAAGAAGCTGTTTGGAGTCCGAAATGCTGCCAATTTGGAACGTGCTTTGGCTCATGGTAACGTAAACAAGTCCCAACTGGTTAACAAGCCCAAAGGAAGATGTCCAGACTTCCCCTATTGCTCCAATAAAGACTGTGAGTTAGCTCACCCAACCAAAACCTGCTACGCTTACCCTAACTGCTTGAATGCTCCTGGTACTTGTAATTTCTTACATCCTGGTGAAGATCAAGAGCTCATGGCCAAGTTAGAGCAACTGAAACGGGAATATCAAGAAAAGAGAGCAGTTGAGAGGGCTCAGAAGGCTGCTGAGGCTAGTGCCGCTATCTTACCTTGTAAATACGGTAAAAGATGCACCAAGGAGGCTTGTATCTTCGGCCATCCAACTCCAGCAAACGAGGTCCCACAACAGATCACTCAGAATGAATGGTGTGTCTGGGGACGTCAATGTACCGATCCAAACTGTGCCAAGGCCCACCCACTGCCCATTTTCGACGCTGCTGCTGCTGCTGCTGCCAAAGCGGCCAATACTCCTCAACCGTCATTGGAACAGTGTAAATTTGGCTCTGGATGTACAAACTTCAAGTGTACGAAACGTCATGCAACTACTCCAGTGAAATGTCGTGAAGGGGCCAACTGTGTACGGATTGACTGCTTCTTTTCCCATCCTATTGCTGAAGATTGTCGGTTTGGTGCCAATTGTACCAATAAAGTGTGTATGTTCCGTCATCCTGAAGGTCGGAAAGTATTGGAAACCAATACTTGGCGTAAGGAGGATGCTGGGAATATGGGACGGGCCTTCGCTGTTCCCGAAGACGAAGTCATGGAGCAAGCGGTACAAAATTAACTAAGAAAACGGTCTTTCCAAGCGTTCCAATTGAAGGAGAAGGAGAAAGAGAAGGAGACGGCTGACGATGATCAGAGAGACTACTTGGCGTGTCAGCAGATTTTCGAGCTGATAGAAGACGATTTCCATCAGATCTATGGGCAAATTGATAATGTTTTAAAGATGTTTAACAACTCTACAAGCTAAATATTGGAAATGTTATAATCTAAAGCTTCAGAAATGGTATGATCTCAAGCAATCAGGTTCAGATCTGATGATATTCGCTGAAGGAAAGTGTGAAAGGTAAAGAAGGTA
This sequence comes from Kurtzmaniella quercitrusa, assembly GCA_030570095.1. Lineage (NCBI taxonomy): Eukaryota > Fungi > Ascomycota > Pichiomycetes > Serinales > Debaryomycetaceae > Kurtzmaniella > Kurtzmaniella quercitrusa. Next base: position 82,498 of record JAJLUZ010000027.1, on the reverse strand, counting down.
AAGAAGGTACAGAAGAAAGGTATAAGAAACAAGTTAAAGACACAAAGTATATCAAAAAACCCGTCAAGTTCAAGTAGCTGACGATAGTATAATATAGAAAATCAACAAATTTGTCAAAAGAAAAAGACATCGTAGGTAATGAATGATGAAGGCCGATGAATATAGAGGACAGGAGATGAAGGAATGAAGATAGGAGATGAATGAAGGATGAACATAAAAGAATAATGAATGCAATGATAGAATGAATAATGGAAAAGAGAAGAAGAAGAAGAAGAAGAAGAAGAAGAAGAAGAAGAAGAAGAAGAAGAAGAAGAAGATCAATATAGAACATGATGATAGAACATGAATCAATAACTACACTGTAACATATTCTCTGAAGTGTTCAGATGATTGCAATTGTGATATGATATAAACTGTAGATCTTGATGGTCATGGAAGTACTTGTAATTACTGAAAGGGATCCATGTAGCATGAAGGAACAAAGACCCATTTCATATCTGTTATATCTGCTACAAGATGGCTCCAAACAGCTAAGGCAGAGGTGGGCCATATAACCCTACGCATCATATAATTGCATAGTACTTCCACTGTCTACAGCTACATCCTTTTAGTTATCTGTATCTCTACCCTCTGCATCTCTACATCTCCACCCTCTGTATCTTCACATCTCCACCCTCTGTATCTTCACATCTCCACATCTCCACATCTCTACATCTCTACATCTCTCTCTACATCTCTACATCTCTACCCTCTGTATCCTTTGTGACGGGTTGCCAGGGTTCCCAATAGGGAAGCTGGCCCCAAGTAACAATGGCAAGTAGGTCATGCAATCTATTTGGTTGCCAATGAGAATATAAATAAAGTGGGTTCACCGTTGAATTAGATCAGCAATAAATTGATTATAGACGTACTCATAAGTTAATATGATCTAAACACATAAGTTTTAGAATATCCATATTAGGGTTTCAATGGTCAAAAGTGCCAAACTCTGGGTATTTCTGTAATATACTTCTACTCTCTACATCCTTCTCTCTCATCCACCCTCTTACTACATTCTCTCCTAATTAGATTTATTACCTATCTAGTACTTTCTCTTGGAAGCAGAAGCCTCGTCAGCGTAGACCTCCAATGGAGAAGCAACCAAAGCAGTTTCAGCCCACAAGTTAGGGGTCAAGAAACCGTAGGTGTTACCAATAGCAACAAAAGCAGCCTTAAGGGTGTTTTCGGTGGTTCTGGTGGATCCAGAAGAGGTGGTGTAAACATCTTCAACACCAGCCAATTGCAACAACTTCTTGACGGCTGGGGATGCAACAATACCCTTACCACGAGGAGCTGGAATCAATCTAACGGCAACGGAACCACACTTACCGGTGGTCTTGGTTGGCAAGGAGTGTGGAGCACCCAAGTTGTTACCCCAGTAACCTCTTCTGATTGGAATGATCGAGAGCTTGGCAATGATAATGGCAGCTCTGATGGCAGAAGCAACTTCCTTGGCGGTCTTAATACCCAATCCAACGTGTCCGTTAGAGTCACCAATGACAACAACGGCCTTCATTCTGGTTCTTTGACCAGCACGAGTCTGCTTTTGGACGGATCTGATCTTCATGACCTCATCCTTCAATTCTGGCAAGAGTTGATCGATGATTTGGTACTCCTTAACTGGCAAAGAGTGCAAGTAAATTTCTTCCATAGAGGAAATCTTACCGGCCTTCACCAATCTACCGAGCTTGGTGACAGGAGTCCATCCCTTCTCTTCGTCGTTTCTTCTGCCTCCTCTTCTTGGACGACCTCCAAACTTTCTCTTGGGTTGTTCTGGTGCTGATGGTGCTGACATGGTCGGAATATTACGTGGAAATCCGGGGGTGGTGGTTTTCAATCGACTGTGGTCTTTAAAAAAATTTCAGGCGAGTGAAAAATTGTGGGTTGGAGATGCGATTGGAGAATATATGCAGGATAGCCTCGGTATTTTTTTTGGTGCGACCGTCACGTGCGCGCAGCCTTTTGTCAGGGTTCAGCCCTGAATGAATGTATGTTTATCTTGGGCAACCCATATTATTGACACTTATCATTAAGAATAGTTCAAATACTGATCTCGTAGATGATCAATCACTATCGTAAGACAGACATAATCACTCCCATTCTCTTCATTTTTTTTTGGTGCTCTTCCGGGGCATCTTGTTCTCCCCCACTTCAACCCGGGTCATCTCGGTTCATTTCGCTCGATGTTGAAACCACAGTTATTTGCGCAATTCTATACTATTTATCCCGCGCAATATTTCCGAGTTTTGCTTCGTTCTGTTATCGGTCGGTCAAATACAACATGCTCTACGTAAACGCAATCAGTCACAATGTCGAAGTATTTTGAGCTCTGACTACCCTTCTAGTTAGTACTACGTACTTTACCCTATTCTTGTAGGCGTATATTCCTCGCTTCTGCAATCTCCAATCCCCACAGAATTTTCTTCTACCCCTTCTTCAGCCCTTCTTCCGCCTTTCTTCATGCTCTTCTATTCCACCCTTCTTTTCTTATATCATTACCGAATAATGCGGTGCATGAATCATCAAATCCAGTTCTTCAGTTGACACATGTTCTCGAGCTACTCGATGCTACATGGAAGGATATACAATAGATTGGCCGTTACAAATTTGCATTTACGCCGATAAAGTTGAATTGCGCTGGTATTCCGATCACTAATCTAAGATACATTATCAACTACGATACGATGATACGATGCCCGACATACGATACGGTAACCGAATAAGCATACCAAGGTATCTCTCCGGAAAAACAAAAAAAGAAGGACGTGTACGACCACCCCGGAGGTTTTCATCCTAAATGCACCCCAGTGACGCACTGACCCTCAGACAATAGCTTCATTGCCTGCAAAAAAATACATGGACGTCCGGATCCAGTTCCAACGAAGGTTGCGGTGATTGTGCAGGATCGGACCATTTGCTGGCTGGGTGCACTGATGTTACTCTCCAATCAGGGGGCTCGCGCGGGCTAAAATCAGGTTATTGAAATTCAACTCCCCTCCAAGATATAGTTGTTTGCTAAAAAGCTACTAATTCTCTATAATTTATAACTAAATTTACGATCATGTCTACTTACGCTGATGCTGCTCACCTGTCTGGACCTGCTGGTGCCGAAAAGGTACCTGAACCAGCCAAATTGGAGCAAACTTTCACCCCAGGTAAGGGTAGCAACATTCAAACTGCCCCCCCTCAAGAAGTTGAAAAGTTGAAGAAACAAGGTAAAGCAGCAGCTCAAGAGATTTCTAAGGAAGCCAAAAAAATTGAGAAAGATATCAAGAAAAGTGAAGGTGATGCTTTAGAAGTGGCTAAGAAGTATTACGGTAAGGTAACTGCCCTGGTCAAGTCATTACTTGCTTCATTACAAAGTTCAACAGTAGAATTGACCAAGACCTCTCAAAAGGAATTGGAAAATCCAGTAGTTGTTGCTCAAGTTGTTGCTGGTTTAGGTGCCATTGCCGCTGGATATGTTGTATACTTGGAGAGATATAGAATTAAGACCGATAACCCTGTTGTCGTTGGTATTCACTCAGCTGTGATTACTGGTTTGATTGGTTTGGATGTTTTGTTATTTAGAAAGTACTACCCACAATACAAGAAGGATTAGAGGAGAGAGTTTTATTTTATTATTCTCTTCCTCAAGGCTGGCAGTTTTTGGGCTAATCTACTGCTGACTTTTACTTTGTGCTCTCCTTGTTGAATAACCCCGGTAATTATCGGTTATAATTCGATAATCTTTGCACTCTTGTTGCTGATAGTTAGTTTTCAATACATTATTAAATACCAGTAACTGACTCAGTAAAGTTTAACTAATGGTTGTTCTTAAATATGGTTAGTATTTGTGAAGAAAAATATTGAAAACTGGAACGAAATATTTGCACCTCAAATTTTTTGCAACGGTAGAGATGTGCAAGTTGTTGAAATTGCAACTTGTATGCGCGATCACATCCCGTAAATGTAAAGATACGTCTAATTGTTTCAGAGATGTGCATTATCAGAACAACTTCCACAGCCGTAGCGCATTTATTGAGGGGTCCACAGTAATCGCATATTGTGTGAGTGGAGTCCACGAGGTGCGCATTTCCTGGAGGGGCTGATTGGAACCCTGCTGCATAGACAACGGCCTAATCGATCGGACACGGAATTCTCCAAAGTTATCCTATTCTGCTGAAATTTGACATTTTTTTAAGATAGGTGATGGCCCAGTTGATGGATCGACCCTGGTTTTCGAAGGTAGGCAATTCCAGGGAAAGAAATAGAGAGGTTAAGATGGGATCAAAGCGAGATCTGGTTTGAGATGATAAAGAGTATTTTCATTGGTTAGATAAGAAATTTACGATTGATCCCCTCGGTCCGGGATAGTGCTCTTCCCTAATAGACCCTACAGTCCTTCCATGTACACATTACGTAATCCAAGTGTCTGTTGTATTTCGATTACATAGCCGAGGTACATTTTATTAACTGCAACCCCTCCCTTGATGATGGGCTGCGCGAAGTGATGCATGCTTACAAAGCTGCCAACGTAAAAGTTCGTTCTGGCCATATTTCCTAATTGGTGAATCACACCGTATCTACCTACGTTGTATCTATTATTATCGTGCCACAATTGGTGGTAAACAGCGGCTCAAGTAGCCGATAACTGCCGATGTTACCTAAATCGTGTGCTCGGTAAGAGGCTGTAGCAAGCGAACCGATATTATTTCATATTGTATGTAGTGTATCGGGTTACCTTAGACTTTCAGAAGCGGGCTCTATAGCTGGAAAACGCAATCTGTGACCAGAGATGTAGCTTAACTCTTAAAATTCCCGATGGTCCTTGAAGTAGTAGCCTTATTTGTTGATCTGGAAAAGTACTGGTTATGTTCCGAAAAGCCTAAACGGAGTAACCGGGCTCCCCCCGAGTCAGCATAGACGCTGTGCTGCAGAAAAATAAAAAATAGATTTTGGTTACCTAATTGGATGTCGGCCTATTGTGCCAAGAGTCGGAGATTTAACTTTGGCAGCTCAAAATATACTTTTTTGACTGAAAAGCTCTCTGCCGTAGCTAAACATCTCAGTTTAGTAAGCTACAGCAACCCGGGACACGAGCGGGCAAAGAATTCATTCGTTTGCTTTCACGAGATTCTTTCTCTAATTGTTGGTGGATTTTAATCAACCAAGCATCAACTACCAAAATGTCTTTGGGTGTTGTCGGTGTTATCCCAACTGATGCCGTGATCTAGATGCCTTGAAGAGTGCTGCTAGGGAAGCAAAATCTGATTTTCAGCCCCATTTCCGGGCATACTGCACTGCAGGTGCAGTTGCTCAAGTCTTATAACCGATGGGAATCGTTCAATACACTACGTATTGAAATCAATGCCAGCTGCACCTAAAATGGTTGACCAAAAATTGCCAGAGTCAGCTAGGTTTAGCCAGATATTAAAGTTGACACCCACTAGTCAGTGCACGCCGGTGCTTAAAATAGTTTAGCATGAAAGTGTCGGACGTCTACTGTACTGCTCCACTGCCAAAGATGCTTGACGGATATAACTTTATGCACTTTTTCTTGTGCATATGAAAAGTCGCTGATGATATTTTTAAACGTTACTGAAAAATTCGCAACATTGAGCGGGGGAGGGTGCAGGACCGAGGGGTGTATCTCTATGATGATGATGACAAACCACGGGTAAATAAAACTAACTAATGAAGTAGGACAAAATTTGCGTTTTTCGGGGGCCGAAAGAGAAGCGAGTTGTGCTAAACAATAAATGGAACATCGCTATCTCAATTAGTAAAACTCATCTAATGACAAATGAAATCACTGCTTCTGACTAAAAGTTTCTATTAATATGAGTGCCAAAAAATTTATGCATTGTTCTCTGCATTTACTGTCAGTTGCGCAGCGCATCATACACTTCACACCCATACACCAAGCATCTATTCGGACCTCCCGCGGCACCTTCGAAAGCTTTGCGGCTAACCTTGTGGCGGCCCGGATTAATGCTTCGTCATGTTACAGTGAGACAGGTATCAAGTAAATTATATAAAACAAAACGATTTCCTTGCTTTGCTTCTTTGATTCATACTGTACTACTTTAATTCTGCTCTCGAAAAAGGTTGGATCCCTCATCAAACACTATGTACTATTCAAACCCAGTGCTGTACAACCGCTACTACGAAACATTTGAAACACAAGAAATCAACAACCCCACTACTTTCCACCAATTTCCAGGTCAACATTCCTTACCACTACCTATTGAGCCAAAAGATTATTCCCGTATGGAATATCCTGAAGCTCAACTTTCATACAACTACGGGGTTGCTGCCTATGTTCCTGCTAACTCCAACATTGCTTCTGGTCACCTTAACTCTCCGCCATACAATGGCTCGGCGGAGGTAACTCTGGGTACTACCTCTACAACTTCTAGTGGGTTAACCCACAATACCCCAACCTATAATGATAATTTTACCTTGCAAGGATTTAACAATAATGCCATGTTCAATACCGTCTCAGAACCGGTGTCTCAGCTGCAACAAGCCCATCATATCGTCGAAAGACCCACTATGATCGGGGAAAACGCTTACTCGGCCCACATGGACTATGGGAACTACTACCGCCGACAATCATTTCAAGCCCCTTACAGCAGGCCAGTAAGGACTACCACTAAATTCGAGGAAGATAGACTCATTTCAGGAATCATTAGCCCACCTTTGAGCTCAAGAATTGGTAACCGTGAAAACCAAGCTCCAGCGGATGACCATGCCTTAGCCACCACAACTCAGTACCACTCCGACAAATTCCCCCCTACAAACAGAGACTATACGGAAGGTACTGCCCCATTCCGCAAGCTCAAAGTCGTACGTGGTATGTCCGCTGGCGGGTGTGCTAGTCGACCACCAAAGCCTCAACTGGCTTCCAGTGTTTGGCTTCCAGTACAATTAGAAATTGCTGATGGCTTGTTTGAAGATATCTGCATGCCAGAATGGAACTACAATGAAAGATTGGATATGAGAAGAATAGTTCGTATTGAAAGATACCAAGAGGGCCCCACTATTGTGGCTAAATTTCTGATTGTCGGGTCAGCTATTGACTTCCCAGAAGCACAACCTTCACTGCGTGCTGGTGTGGATGTGGTGGAAGTTTCTTGTTTACAATGTCCAGTGAACACCTACAACGGAAACATGTCGTACCTTGATGACCCAGAGGATGACGGCAAGCCAGTCTCTGGTAACCATTATTATATTACCTCGGTTGAAGTGGTAGAAATTGTGGAAACATTGATTGGAATTCAGGATAATGAACCAATGATCAGAAGAAAGGAAAGAGGTAGAATCAGGTCAAACTTGGTACCATTCTGGCTGAAAAAGCCTATCTCTTCCAGAATGTGTGATACGGAGCCTCAAGATGTAAGAAGTGAGCTTGCTAGAAGGATTATGGGCTACGAGAAAAGAAAGCCAAGGGGATTCGACAAGGAGGTCAGAATCTTGAGATGGGATAAATTAATCCCAGCCTTGAAAAGAGCATTACAGAGCTATTACGTGGATATTCCACGTAATGAGTTAAACATGCATACATAGTGGTGAATAGTATTTAGGGGCCGGCCCTGTTAAGAAATGCAACATTAATGTTACTGTTAAAAAATTAAATTTATCGTAGATGTACCCCAAAAAAAAAACATGCCTCCCGAGGGATGCCGACGACTGGCTAGCGACGGACGAGCAGGTCGCAAATGGTAGTCAAGTGAGAGAATTGCAAAATTCCCAGAATTGCGCGGGTATTGTATATAGGTACTATTATTGCCGGGCCGTACCTGTACAGGGCCTGGCACTCTAAATAAATTGGATTCGTGCGAGCACGAGATTGAACCTCCAGCTCCTAAGCACGTGACCGCTAGGGCCAAAAACACACGGTTAGTATTGTCAAATTGACGCAGGCTGTCGGGTGCATAACTATCTCTATCCACAGCCCCAGCTCCGAGTATTGCATGCAAGGGATCGTCGAGAGGATCGTAAGGGAGGGTCGAAAGGTGCTTCCTGTTAGATGACAGGGTAAATTAACGTTTGAACGAGGGTCGTTCAGACAAATTACCATCGTAGAGTCCAAATATAACTCGGCTATGGGTGTATCGAAGTAAACCACTCCAATACCTTGTTCTAATCGCACATTCTGAAAGCCAACCTTAAATTTGTGGCATTACATTGTGCCCACCTCCTGACTACGGCAAAAATTGAACGAATGAAAAATGAAGAAATGTAAAAATGTAAAAATAAAATTGTACGAGTTGAAAAAGGTAAAAATGTAGACAGTAGGATAATCGGTTTGGAGCCCATCAAAAAGGGCAAATCAGGTTCAACTGTGAAATTACAGGATGAGTCTATTTTAGCAAACCGTCAACAAAAGGGAGGTGGAGAAAAGAGGTAAACTAGCCATTTCTTCTCCTCCCTCTATCAATCCCTCTCAGTATTACTAGCCAGATATTCCGCTGTATCGATTTTGTTTCGTTGGGTTCTCGACTAATGTTTATACAATCCAAAATGCACTCAGCACATAATTTCCTAAAAGAGAGGACATATCTAATTTTTTCTGCAAGTGAATGCGTGCTTGTCTAGTAAAACAATAGCTCCGATTGATAGCCTCTAATTACATATGCCCGAAGGCATTAAACAAAGCCAACGAAAGCACAAGGGGTGTCGAAGTTGCTTGGCCAACACAAATTCTAAAGCGCGGAACTCCACTAAGTAGGCGTACCTGATATGCCAGTGAGTAAAATATCTGCATGATTGTCGCATATTCACCTATTGATCGAGATAGTGGCTACTGCAAGATGCTTATAAGCCCATGCGTGGCAGCGCATCGACGGTCCCTGAGAAAGTTATATATATGTTGAAGTGTTCTTCCGGTTACGTAAATTTCATCTTCATCTTTTTCATTCATCAAATGATTCTGACTGCCACTTACCCCGCCACTGATCGTCTTCAGAGCTTGAACTCTAAGTCCACTATCTCCAGTGATTATCCAGTTCCTAGTTCAATGATAACTGACCTTTTCCTGAACAGTAATAAAAGGGCATCGCGAGTTACCAGCAGTGCTCAATCTATTCACACCTTGAGCACTGCAACTAAGGTGGATTCTCTGTCATACAGCACCTACTCAATTCTGACCAAAGTTAAGTTGCCTACGTTAAAACTTGAAACCAGAGAGATAGAATTGGTCAGATATACCTGGAACAAGATGTTGCTTGAAGAGCCTATCCTTAAATACCAGAGTGCTATTCCTGGTGCTTTTCCCAACGACAGCGAAATTGCTCACCAAAATTCTTTAAACAAGAAGAAGACTTTTAATGCCAACAGCATGGCGCTGCTGCTATTCTGCCGACAACTTTACGGTAATCTTTTGAGTGCATCTCCAGAATTAGAAAGCCTCTTTCCGCTGATTAAGCATCAGGCTGCAGCAATGGGTGGAGTTCTTTCACTCGTGATTCTGCAATTAGGAAATATCGAAGTACTCAATTCGTACCTCACTGGATTGGCTAAGCGTCATTCGCGGATTTTGGGAATCGAAAGACCCCAATTTGAACTTATGGGTGAAGCATTGGTGAAAACTTTTGTAGAAAGATTTGGTACAAAATTCACCCACGAACTTGAGGAATTGTGGGTGCGATTGTATGTGTACATCGCCGGATATATGCTTGCCGCAGGAGAAGATCCAGTTTTGGATCCTAGCGATGGAATGCCAGATTTTGACATTGGAGTAAGTTCTGATGTCGAAACTATCTCTTCAGGAACTCTTGTTCCAGATGTTGGTTTATTAGACGATGTGGTTTCCGAATTAAAGGTCCAAGATAGAACATTTGAGTCCACGGTTGCTCAAGTTGAGCAAACTGTACCTGCACCAGTGGGAAGTGATTCGAAGCCATTACCACCCAAACCTACATTACTGGAAAGCGCTAAGAGAAGACGTAGACTCAAGCGTGAAAACTGTGTGGTTATGTAAACACCGGTGGGATCTCAGACCAAGAGAGCAGGCTACTTTTGGGAGATCGTAGAGCTTAGGCTACAACACAGATTTAGAGAGAATTTTAAGGTATACACGAAAAATCAGTAGACAGAGTAACCCATAAACAATAGAAAACTAGAAAGATAAGAAAAGAAAGTGCTTAGAAATCTGAAGAATGCCGTTGAAAAAGTTAAAAAAATCCAGATAAGCTAAGGTATGAGTCGACTTAAAAAAGTATTATAGTCGACACGACAGGCAATGGAGAAAGAGGGAAATGTTGTTCTCATAAGATCCAATGTACAAATCTTGATAATTGAGCTGTAGGGTTATATTCTTTCAACAATGCTCGCGTCTAAATGCCCCTCATCGCTATTTAATCCAATTTAACATCAGATTACAGGGTTTCGGTTTTGCATTTTCTGCGACCTTCGTGCGAGTTAGCTTTTCCCAAAACGGTAAATAGGACGCAGAAGTAGATCACAAAGGTAAAAAGCTCGTAAACACGTGCATTTTGCATCTCTGCAAAACAACCCTGCGTTGTGAGCTGTTAATACGGAAACAGAGCTTTTGCGATTCCCTCCTTCCGATCAGTGACGCTATAACTTAAAGCTCATTGAATTCGGAACTAAGTTGATAGTACGAGGTGGTCAAACCCATAATATGGTAGCACAAGTTGGCTGGTACACAAGGTTTTCAACTCTCTCACTCCCTTATTTCTGAATGCAGCGTTGACGCGTTAAGTTCATGCAGCCTACAAAATATGGGGTATGAAAAATTTGAATATCTAGAGCCGTAGCTAGGTGAAAAGTTTGCCCTCACTTTGGAAATACATATTGGTGAAATCAATTATCAATAAGACCTACTATGTAATAGGAGATGTGATACAAATGTATTTAGAGCCGCGAGATCATCGTAAGCTATACCTTCTGAATTCTCAATTGAAACTCACTCTGAATGTAGACATACACTTGAAATGAAATTTGACATATCGCCAGCTATCATTCACATTCACGGGTAAAATCATCCCATATATGCAATGTTACCTATTACCTTGATCAAATTGGTATGACAGCCCAACATGAGTTGTGGAAATAATAAATCGGTTTCTGCATAAAGAAAAATATTAGGGCGGTTTCGATGTTAATCCGCTAATGATTACGATTTCGACTGTATTGATCTTTTCAATGTCAAAGTAGGGGATTATGACTTAGACGTGCTTTGGTATCGTGCTCTTTTGTTTGATTGAGACTAATATAGTGTCGAAACCTTGGTTTCTGCAAGACCGATGACGGGCAGATGGGGGCGTAAGTCAGGTACTGATCTAGAGATGCGAGATTCAATTCGAGATCTTCATTTAACTTTTAAAGGGGCTTTCGCGCAAGGTTAGGATAAAAAATTGTTCAAAGTAATGGTTCTAATTGTAGCCATAGAGTACCAGAATATAGATGCTGTTGATGTTGGAGTCAAGTCATCGCCGAAATAACTAAACTACGTAATCTGCTAGAAAATTGTGAGTTAGTAGAGAGTTCAATAAGTTATGTAGATAATAATTCGAAATTTTCTTTCGGTATCTTTATTATCTTCACCCGCACATACGAGAAGTCCGAAATGTGCAGCTTCGAGAGTGCATTGCATCTTGAGAGCAGCAGAGCTCTGCCCCAAAGTTAAATATAGTATAAAAGTAAAGCCACTCGAGTAACGGTTTGGCGCAAGTGGCAATGCCAGCTTGCCAAAACCACTTCCCTTTCTTTTGGGAATTAAATCGGGTTGCTGAATTATTCAGAAGCTCACCAAGTAAGCTCCCCTGAATTTCCTCTGACAAGTTTCTAAATTTGTGCTTCATCTTCATTTAATTGGCTCAAACGAATACTATAGATTAGGCAAAACAATCGCCTAAGGAATCGGGGCCTATTATAGTTGGCCTGATGTGATATCATTATTATTTCAAGTATTGGAGCTTCAGCCGATTCAGTTCACACCGACGTTTAACAAGAGATACCACAAAAATACAAAGACGAAGCTCACAAAGGTTCTTATAGAAGCGGTGTGATCGGGGCAGTCTCTTATTGTAAAATCCCAAAACTCATACTGACCACTATCTTCTATACTACCGAGCCTTCTATTTAACTCCAGTCGCTCTATCTCTGCGTTGCTCTGCCGTCTGCGTAGCCCACTAGGCATTGCTTCTCTTTGATTCTCTTTTCTCTTTCTCTCTCCCTATCCCCGATATAATACAAACTTTTTCAGGTGAATTGTTTCCAGTAGGTTGTATTATGTGGTGTTGATTGACAGGTGTAGTAATTCCTGGAGTAATTCGTGGGGCAATTTCGGGAGTTTTGTCTAATATGTATGTGTCCAAGTAACCCAGCAATAAATATTTTGAATGTCCCACCGATTCAGACCTATACATCACACTTGACCACAATCCATGTCTATGTATTGTAGTTATTTTTGCTTCTATTTGGTTACAATTCATAGGTTCCTTACTCATCTTGAGCCATTAGTCGATCTTGCAGTGTATAGTCTTGGGCTTTCTTTCCCCATTCTTGTCTTCTAAGCTTCTATTTTCTACTGAATTGTAATTGATTGGGCTCTATAACACTCTTGATCTGGTATTATTCAAGAGCTTTACGTTACTTTCATTGATCTTTTGCATACTACATGCATAAAGCGGGTATAGAGAAATTATGGTGATTTGTCCCAATTCCTAACATTCTGTTTGAATTGTTCCTTGTAAAATCCCGTCATCATTCATTCCTATCTTTCATTTACTCTTTGTTTTAGTGCTCTTTAAAGTTGAGTAATCCAGAAAGGGTCAGAATATAGTGATAACCTGATACAAGTGAAGCTCCTAATAAACAAACGAAGCTTTTTGATGTTAGAATGGCCATATTTATGCCATATTCCCTGCTCCACATGTACAAAATACTGTATCAATGCTTTCTACTTGACCCACTATTGAGCGTTACTAGTAAAATTGTATTCATTAAACGGCCTCACCAACTACTTTAACACTAAACAATATACGTTACAGACATAGAACTTTGGACAAACATGGAGGTACGCTCTCAAATTTAGACACTTCATTTCTCTAGTTTCTCGTTAGACTATATATCAGCTAAATGCAGAGCGTCTAGTTTTCCATTCCTGTTTCATCATAAGTGCCTTAAACAGCTAAACTAGCTAAGCCAGTTCAACTTGAACTTTAGTTATTCCAATTACTTTAGTTACTTTAATTACCACCATGAAATTTAACTACGCCAGATTTTCGAGGTCACTGGTTCTTTGTCCCTCTGTTTCGACTCTTGTCACTATCTCTGTCCTTGTCTCTGTCTCTCTCTACTCCGATTCCCAGGTTTGCAGTTTTTGCAATTTTAGTTTTTGCTATGCTGCCGAATATATTTCTTGCTCCTGTTAGTGGTAGAGACTGCCATCGGAACCACAATTGGGACCACTCTACCAGTACTAATCCCGATATTGATGTGACATTATTTGAAGACGTTCCTGGCGGATCTCAAATCACTGAGCCCTACAGTACTCCACAGTCCTCCACAGTCCTCTACTTTACCCAACTCTACTCTTCTCCTACTTCTCTACTCCAATCTTGACCTCCTACTTCTACTGCGGCCTTCTTCCTCTCTAACCCACTGCGACTGCGTACTTCGTGCATTTTCCTCCGACACACATTCTCTCATAAGCCCCAGCACAAAACAGCAACTAAATAACTAGCTTTCTAACTAACTAACGAACTAACCAACTAACAAGCAGTAAGTTCAACTCACTGACCAACTAATCATCTCAACTGGAACAACCAACTCTACCTCCAACACCCTGCATTACATATTTCTTCCTTCTCCTTATCCTTCCCCTCTCCCTCTCCTCTCTCCTCCCTCGCCTTCTTTCTCTTTTCCACCCCCCCCTTCTCTCTTTCTCGCGTTTCTTCCCGCTATTTCTCCGCGTGTTGCACCCTAAAATGGAATTTTTCCTGTTCCAGCGTTCGTTTTCCACCACCTAATGGAGTTCGAATTGAGCAACCAGTTCTATCTGGGACCTTCAGAAAGTCATGCTAAGGCCCTTCGGAATGAAGTCGACCCTAAGGGTCCTTCTTCTACTGAAAATTCTCCTCAAGTCTCCTCCATTTCAAATTTCCCCCAAAAATTTATTCATCCTTCTTCCTCCTCCTCCTCCTCTCGACAAATCACCACCACTGGTATCATGCGTCTGCTGCCTCTGATGAAGCAGTTGGAACTGATTTTACACCAGAAATCCCTGCAATCGCTGCTTACCCATAAGGAGTCTACCATACAAGAGGAAGAAGACGATCAAGACCCCCACTTGTCAAACCCTTCCCTTGCCAATATCAACTCGCTGAAGTCCCTGCTGCTCCCCGCCTCAACCCCTTCAGCTCCTCAAACCTCGGCTCTATTGGATGAAGTGTCAATCCCTGATCCTCCAACGGCCCCACTATTCTCTAACGTAGCTGCTCTGGTCCTGGAAGCTAGTGTAGCCTCCTATAAATCCCTGAAACTGCGTGTTTCCGATGAAAACCACCCCATTTCAAGCCCCACTAGCTCCCAAAACACCTTGCGGCTTCATAATGACGATGACCTTAACCCTAAGATCGTTACTGACTCTCCTTTGAAGCAACAAGCCCCAGAATTGCCTACTGTAGCTCCCCAGGATGGATTAAACACCACCACCAATCCTACTATAACGGCCATCAAAGAAACAGACTTGACTTCAAAATCACCCGTTATAGAGAACAGTGTGAGTACAGAAGCTAATGTCAATGAAGAAACAGCTGAAGAAGCATCCAAGAAATCTATTTATCCCGCCTCTGATAGCGTTTCTTCCGGTCAATCCACTGCAACAGACCTTCCAGACCCAACGGTTCGGTCGGTTCTGCCCGAAAGGTCGCTCAAAATGGCCCGGACATTATCCTTTAAGACATCAGTGGAAACTAATCGTAATTCTGACCTGGAATCGCTGAAAAACGAGTCTCTGGTGCCCAAAACCCATCCCAAACCCTCCAAATCAGCCCTGAACTCCTCTGATAAACCTCTAGTCGTTCTTCCAAAGTCCAATGAGAAGCAATACGAGCCATATGTGCCAAAATCAATGATTCCTGACCATATTCCACGCATCCAGCCTCCTCTGGCACGAAATCAAGACAGTTCCACCGGCAGTGCCGTTTCCACGGGTCAAAAATTACCAGATGGCTCCTCCCAGGGTAAAGAACAGCGTATTGTGACTCCTAAAACCCAGTCAGCCAGCCAGTTCGCCACTCCTAGAACCCCTAGTTTGACCCACAACCATAAACGCCGTCCTCTGTCGGTATATTCAACTGGTTCTACCCCGAAACAGACCCCCAGAAGTACAAAATCACATAAAAGATCATCCACTCTAGGTGATATAAGCACAATTGAGCAACAGCATCCCGAAAACCCCAACAAAAAGGGGTTTTCCTTCAAACTGTTGTTCAAAAAATCCAAAAATCATTCATTGAACGATATAAATGACGTTGTTAAGGGAAACGAAACAAAGGAACGCCGTAAATCTATATCTATCCCTAGTTTTGAATCTCCAGGAGCCAAGAAAGCTCAAGAGAACCCAGGAAAGCCTACCAAAAAGCCCACAAATAAGAGAGATTCGGCCTTCCTTGGAGTATTTAAAAAGTCCCGTAGCTTGGAAAAGAAACCAGTAGATCTGGAAACTAATACGATGGATGATACTTTAGAAGTACCATCAGTTTCAGTAAAAGATTCTTCCACCGTAGATTCGTATGCCTCGTACAACACCCAAGAATCTGTCAGAACCCACGTAAGAGTTCCTTCGACACCTTCCACTGATACTCCCCAAACTCAGAGACAAACTAATGAATCATCTGCAACTACCTATAACTCTTCAGTCTCTTATCACAAGCCTGCACCGGTGAAACCCCAGGCAAATCATATAAGAGAGGTCAATGATTCCGATTACGACAACTCATTTCTGCACCACAATGATCTGGATTACGATTCTCTGAACGGGTTCATGTCTTCACAATCAGCACACTTGATACATAATGGTCGGGTAGATAACGAGATTCTGTTAGATCCAGCCGATAAATCTCATCTAGAAACACCCAAGATTCGTGACTCTATGTTGCTGCCGGATTTGGCCTTTGGGCTGCCCTTCCGCATGGAATTACAATCTCTGGGATCCACCAAAGATCGAGGCTCAGGATACAATGTTCTTGCTGGTGAAACTCTCTTTCCCAAACTGCTTAGCGCCCAGGAAGTTGAGTCTATTGTATCTCTTGAACGACTGCGCTCGATGAGATCCCATAAGCTGAAACGTAACTCTTTTATCAATTACAGTGGTAGCAATGAGAACATAGTACATGGGGAAGATCGACACGAACCCAACTCAGCCCGTCGCTCATCGTCTATTCTTAAGAACTCTGAAAGTTCTAGAAGTCTTCAGATCGACGAAGTCATGGACAACCGTAGCGTGGAAGAATCTGGTATTCTTGAGTCCTTGGCTGCTAGTAACCTCCGTGATAAGGGTACGATTGAACAGGTACTGTTGGCATCAGATAAAAAGGCCTCATCAGGAGTTCAGGGTTCTACAAATGATTCTGAACATGACGGGTTTTCATTCGACGGCGATTTTGATGATTTCATTGAGTTCACAGACTTCATAGAACCTGCTCAATTGAATTTTTCCCCAGTAGAGAGTGTAACTTCGTTCGAAGCTGTTGCCGAACCACCCAAATTGAGTGTGATTGAACTGGGCGAAGCTCTTTCGCCAGTAGCAATAACAGGTGCTCTTTCGCCAGAAAGTGAAGAACCATCGCTGGCTTTCACTCAGAAGGTTGATCTGCCCGTGGAAGCAAAACCACTGCAGTCGCCTATTTCAAGAAGCTCTGAAGTTTCCGCTGCTGACCAATCTGTACCCAAAGCTGATACTTTCAGTCCCAAGCTCCGTATATCTCACCCAAGTTCCTCTTTAAAGTCCCCTAGTCCTCTGACTTACTCTTCAGATCGAGATTTTGCCCTGCAAATTTCTTCAGAATTGACAAAAACACCATTACCAGACAAGAAAGTAACACCAGAAGCCACGTCTCTGCCAATTTTTGAGCCTGCTTTCCGTGAAAATAAGCCAACAGTCACCAATGGAAAGAGTAGTAGTAACAACCGACCTATTTCCATGTCTTTCAAAGGTTTGGATAGTCGGAGTTTCCAAGGGAAGCTTGCCATGCACGATATGCGTAATCTGTCTTCACATCAGTCTTTCAATATTTCTTTTGATGACAGCGAAGCTTCAGGGAACATAGGGAATGGATTTGGGTCATCGGACGATGAATTGGAGGATGATTTATTTGACGAGCAATCAGATTTTAATAGTCCGAGCGAAAGCACCCGTCGTGAGCCGATGGCGGCAGCCCAAAAGTTCAATTTGATGCCCCCACAATTCAATAGACTGCCACAGAATTCAAATCTGAGTCCAAGGTCGCTTTCTTCGTTCATTAGTAGGAATTTCAAGAAGCCGGTGAGTCCTCGAATGAAAGCGGGAGTGAAATTCTCATCCAGAATCGTATTATATGACACCTATAGCGGAGATGAATATGATCGTCACCCAGAAATTGCCACCTGCAACCAATTGACCCCGATATTGGCTCAACAGATTAGAGAGGAGTTGAACAATATGAAGGCAACCATGGAAGTACACAGGCTTCTGATTGGCAACACCCATTTCATTTAGACCTCTTAGCACGGTAGAAAGTTCAAGAAATTAGAGTAAATAGAGTCGAATAGATGGTATAGAATAGAATGTGTATGCTTTCTAATGATGATTATGGAGTGACAAAAGATTAGAAGGGAAAAAGCTGAACCATGAGGTGAAGTAGATGTTTTTTCGTAGGCTTGTATTGAGGTAAGGTATCTAGCCAGGGCCAAGACATGCAACAAACTTTGGAGCTATGTCTCTAAATACAACTGCAAAATGGAGATGAGCTTATGTTGTATATTGTACTTTAAGTTGTATGCTATACTTCATGACTACATGCTTTAGCCCTAAAATGTACCACTTTAACTTGAAAATGTGCTTTCTTAAGTAGAGGGTGATTTATCGGCCATTCAAGACAGAGAGTCACAGAGAAAGCAAGTAGAGAAAGCAAGTAGAGAAAGCAAGTAGAGAAAGCAGAGTAGAGAATATCATATGTAGTAGTGAACTGGAGATTACTGCACAAATATCAACAAAGTACCATATCTCTGAGTCATTCTAATTCATTCCGAGTCACTTCAAGTCTTACCGGATATAAAACTTCTTTCCATATTCTCTATCTCGCTATGAATATCTCTACACTCTCCACATTCTCCCTACATCTTCCTTCACTACAACCTCTCAACTCTCCCTACATCTTCCTTCTCTACACTCTCGCACATTCACAACATTCATTGTAGTTCACTCACGACTGCTGTTGGGCATGGGTGGCATGGGCCAGCAGAAAGATCTTGTCTAAGGTCTCGTTATCAGACTCAACTATTCTAGCTACCGTTTTAGTTGGCTCCTGCATCACTACAACCACGTATTCACCATTCTGACGGTCTACACAAGTAGTTCCTGCCCACGGAGCTACATCATATTGCTTCAAACTAATCAATGGCGGCTTTCCGTCTTCAAATTCAGGGTATGATGCCATATTTACCTTCTATTTCCACCAAATTCCACTTCTGTTTACCATCAAATTTCCATCAAAATTTCCATCAAAATTTCCATCAAAATTTCCATCAAAATTCCTGCACATAGACGCCATCTTCATCTCCAGCAGGAAAATCCTGCACAAAACCCGTCCTCCATCTCTTCATCCCCCATCTAATCACCCCTCCAAAGACGGTGAATAGATACCACTAAAGCTCCGTTTAATACCCACATAACATGTCTCGTGTACTCCCCGGACAGTACATTGCCCCCATATATCAAGCAGAAGACGCTACGCATGTTACCCGTTCTGTTGCAGGCTCTGGGACAACCGTGTCCACCATCCACACCAATTCAAAAGCAGGGTCTATTTCTGTCATTGTAGCGGCCATAATGGGCCAAGTTGAAGTTCAACCGGCAGTAGAAGATCCAGAAGTTCATGATGACGTCGAAACCCGAGTTCAAACCGTGTCTGTAGTCCCCGTAAACCGACTGGAAGTAGCAGTAAACCGTCATGGTCATTCATCATCAAACGAAACTTTTGCAACCGGTCTGGCGGTATGTTTACCAGAAGAAAATGACGTAGTTCTACTTCGTGTAACCCGTATTAACCCCAAGCAAGCCAATGGTGAGATCTTGGTTGTAGAGAAGTACGGAAATGCCGTCAAAGATTCAGGAGTTGGTCTGAATGGAGAATTTGCCCATAAGCTGCTTGCAGTGGGTGGAGGATCACAACTGCTTCAGTCTGTGGGTGCTGTGGCACTGCTGCAGACAACCTTGGTCAGTGCTAATACCCCTGAGCTAGGAGAAACCTTTAAAGGCGTCATTAGGGTCCAAGATGTCCGTCTGACGGAGAAGGACAAGGTTCGGATTATTGACAGCTTCAAACCCGGAGACATAGTTAGAGCGGCGGTCATTCTGTTGGGAGATGGTATGAACTACTACTTGAGTACAGCCAGGGACGACTTGGGGGTTATTTTCGCCAAAAGTGGTTCTGGTTCCAATCCGATGTATGCTCTTGATTGGCAGCATATGGTGTGTGAAAAGACCGGCGAAGTAGAGAAGAGGAAATGTGCTAAGCCTTTTACTTGAAAGAGATGCAACAACGGTGAGCCTTTTACTTGAAGGAGATGTAATAATGGTGAGTTACATGGATACGAGAAGGCTATCGGAACTGTTTCGGAAGGACATCCGGTCAACTTATGGGTCATAATTACTTCTTACCATAAGTTTGGGCATATATCTCCTCCATTGTCCCGCCGTGTTGCCCTTCCTTTCACCACTGTTGGATTTCATCATACTCCTTTTGCATTACTTAGAACTATTGCCACCGAATAAGCGACCTCTGATTAAAAAGGCCACACATCTGCATGAATAGATAGGTTTATATAGATAGAACAGATGGATCATGAAGTGGGTTTTGTCGATATGATAGATACAAGATAGACTAGAAGACGAAGATACATCAATATTATAGTCAACGTGTGTAGAGTAGCTACCATTGCCTCCTAAGGTGTTGAAGATCTATAGTCTTATCAGGTCTTATAAGGTCTATAGTCTTCTATGTTCTTATATCCTCTTATGTCTCCTCCTTTCTCTTACATCCCCTGCTTTCTCTTGAATCTCCTACCTAACATCTACATCCCCCACATTCTCTACATACCTCAAATTAATACATTCCTTACTCTATCCACATCTATTTGACTTCTAGTTGCTCCATCTTCCCATTGAGCTCCTCTTCCCCCTCCTTCTTCTCCTTCTTCTCCTTCTCTAATGGATACTTCATCTCTTCACCGTCTCCTCTCAAGTCAACTTCACTTAACCCGACAACTCCCCCAAATAACTCAAATCTCTTCTTATAACTCTGCTTCCTCTTTTCAGCAAAAGTTATCATATCTTTCCAATACTTCTCATGAACGTATTCAAAGTCAACTGATCCACCAAAATCCAGATCAAGTTGCTCTTGTGGTACATATTGTGGGAATGGTTGATCAAACACCAACTTTTCCCTGGTCAAGGGGTCAATAAAGGGATGAATGATCTTCAAAAACGTCCATCCAAGCCAAGGAATGTTGGTTAAAAGGGCCTTACCCAATCTTTCTGGGTAATGGGTCTGTAAGATGTGTAATACCTTCTTCCCAGTACCCACTGGAGGGATCTTTCCTCCTTGAGTCCCCACTGGCAGAGCTTTGAAGTCTATAAGAAGAGCTAACGAATCCTGACCAGCTGGCATGTAATCTATGACTCGTTCAAGCATATATACCAAGTGTTGGACTTGTCTAGCTGAAGTCTTAGTATTCTGACGCCCAGGTTTGAGGTACAAACATGGTCTAGCATCATTATCATACCCCAAGATCACCTCTTTCCCGGTGGCGTTCTCTTCTTCACAAAGGGTTCCATTGACTTCATTATCAGCTTCAAACCAGCCGTCAATACCAAACTCTCTACGCCATGCCAATGTAAGAATGATCCGATTAATGGCGTCTTTAACTACCCATTTGGTAGCTCGAAGGTATCTTAAAATACATTCACGAGTGACCCAACCCATCTCCAGGGGAGATAATCCCCTTAAATGGGTGGTGTCGGTACTTTTATGTTGAGCTTCCTTGTTGGCCTCATCCTCTGATGATGCTATCACTAAGTCAGGGTTCTGGAAATGCTTTAATACTTCGTTATACTTGGCGACTTGAGCGGGCTCGAGTGGTTTTTCAGTGGGGATTTTGGCTTCAGAGGGAAGGTCATAAAAGGGAACATAACGGACATTATCGCCGGTTTTTTTAGGTTCTTCTTCCTTCTTCTTGCGGAACATGGTTTAAGGATGGAATGAGAGTTAATTTGATGGTATTAAGAGCTCTCTTGGTGCTATTTCTTGGCCAGTGTTCTCTCTGGTTGCTCTCGGTGAACCGTCAGAAAATAGCGAATGGCGGCTTTAAGTAACAACCGCGCCGAGCCGGCGCGTAGAGGCTGCAGAGAAGAGGACGTGTGCTTAAAGAAGAAAAGCTTAAAATGGAAATGGAGAGAAAGATGATGACGAAAGAAATACTGGACACTACAGGAGGAAGGAGTAATAACTAACGATCATTGGAGTTGTGTGTTTGCTCTTATCGGTGTTTCTTTTATACGTTAATTATGAAAGGTATCTTCATCAAAATTCTTTCAATTTGAATTTTTGTGAATATTTCTCTCTAATCTTTCTTTTTCATTTGTAAGCTCGTCTTCGCTGTAGTCCTACTGTTGTGCGTTTTAATAATCGCCCCGTTTCCCAGGTCTAACAAATGAAACCTTCGACGGATATATTTCTCTCCGATCACCTCATTATAAAGCGATATTTTATATCTGTTTATGTCTTTTATTGGGTATGTTTGCTGACTTCTTTTCCCATTTCGTTGCTTCCGTTAAACAATTTCCTCTCTTTTCTATCTTGTCGTATCTTTTTGCATCTTTTCGCATCTTTTCGCATCTTTCCGAGTCTCTTCGCTATTTTTTCCTCTCATTTAGTGGCCATTTTCAGAAATTTTCAGAAATTTTCATCAATTTCAGATACTCCTGCACTCGTTTAGCGGCAATTTAGTGGCGATTTCTTAGCATTCGTCGCTATTTCGCGTTAAAATGCGGAATCTTAGGAAAGTAACTTCCTTCCGTGGCCGAAGACAATAGAATAACCCTATTATTTTGATGGATTTATCTTTCTGACGTCGAAAGGATATGTAATATTGAATATTACGATGAACGCAGTAGATTATTTACATTCCTTCAACCTAAGTGCCAACCCAAATACCATCTCTTTAATCCATTTTACCCCCGTTAAGTGGAATCTTCAAATGCGGTGTTGGCTATAAAAAATTCATCTCGAAAGTTAATTTAGCAGCCATTAACACTTCTTTCAGCCTAGCCATAAAATTCTTTTGTTAATAACTAGTCGCATCAAATTTCCGTCACACCGTCATACCGTCATACAATCCATTGGCGGTATATTTGCAAGTTTCTATACAACCATTTCCACCGCCCACCTCCTCTTTTTCCCAGCATTTGTAAAAATATTAACAATAATAAATGAACACACACAGGGTATTAAAGGTCGATGAATCAATAATACAAACAACTAAAGCAACGAAAATAATCAAAAATGTCTCTGATATAGCAGTATAAAAATCATCTGTCAATTTATTGCTTCATGAATTGACAAACATATCAAGTTATGTTCTAATTCACTTCATCACTTCATCACTTCATCACTTCATTCTACCATTCAAATTCTATTACACAAAATCAATAGAGTAAAAAAACAAAATCAAATAAAAAAATTAAAATAGAAAAAGAGTAATAATAAATAAAAAAAATTAATAATAAATAAAAAAGGTCCCCCTTGATCTCTCCCACTTACATCGGCTCATCACCTCAAGTCCCACCAGGGTCATGTCCCACTTAAGCCCTTCCATTCCCAAAACTCATCCCCCATCTTCATGTTAACCCTTGTACAAATCGCCACCAATAGGTGTATTCTGAATGCTTCTAGGATCTCCGATGTAGGAGAAACACCTTATCATCTTCTAGAACCAATACTACGAAGATTTAATGCCAAACAACTTGCTCATCTCGAAGAGTCTTCTCCACAATTGACCCCCCATTCAGATAAGCTCTGGCCGAAGCTTATCGAGAAGGACTTCCCCGATAGACCGATATACCAGGGTCATAGGACGACATCAAAGACATTAGATGACTCTATGCCTAACAAGACCTTATACTATCGATATCAGAGTGAAAAAGAGCTGTTTAGATCCGATTCTGCTGCCCGATTGAAGGCAATGACTGAAAAGTTGCAGAGACAAAAACTGGCTAATGCTATAACCACAGTTCCACAGCTTCTTAGGGATCCTACTGTACGTCGATCGACATACATCCGACCGGTTTATCGAAGTAGTGTCATAGAAAGGGCCAGAATTGATGCCAGACGACGTATATTCCCCAATAATCATAATCAACATGGGTATAGCAATGGAGTCACCAAACAATATCATAGCAGATATGACTCCAATGGTCCGATAAGAAGACGTCCACCAACACAATTCAATACCCAGCTGACTCAAAGATCGGAAAGGGAACGAATTAGTCTATATTCAGCATCTAAGCTGGAGAAGCCTAACCCAACAACGGTAAAACCCGGTCAAACAATGATAAAACATGGTCAAACTACGGTAAAACCAGTTCAAAAAAACATCAAGACTGCCTTTACCCCTAAAGCCCAACGATCCATGCCAAAATCATCTTTATCAGCGGTCAGAAATCCAAATTCAAGTGATTCTAAGGATTCCAAAGACTTCAACCGTCCATTGGAGGATAAGGGCCCTCCAAAGGCTTCAAAGGAGTCACAAGCACATCTGGGAACCGTCATTTCTTCAACAATCGTTTCACGAAGTCCAAAAAGACCAGCTCCAGCAACTCTGTCGGTGTTTTTGGCCCGGAAACGGCCCCGTCCACCGGTTAATGCCGTTAAACCTCCTCAAGAGAAGAGTCCAGAACCGCCTAGCAAGCTCAGAGCAGTAAGATCCTCTATCTTTCAACGTTGAAGACGTTATCTCTTCAAAAAAACATCTTACGAACGACCATGACCACCAATTATATTGTACATTACTTCATATATTGATAAACATCTATATGTATAAGTGTCTGTAGAACAACTCCTCTATCTATCTACATCTGTATCTATCTACATCTGTATCTATCTACATCTGAATCTATCTACATCTGTATCTATCTACATCTGTATCTATCTATATCTGTATCTATTTATATCTATATCTACCTGTCTCTATTTATCTGCATAAATATCTATATCCATCTATACCTCCCTATCTACCTCTACCTCTCTCTACCTCTACCACTTCGTCCTTCTTCATTTCCCTTTCTTTGACGCTTCAAGAGCCGTCCAGTATCTGTCTCTTCGATCCTCCGACAATATCCTGCTGCATTTGACTTCAACTTGTCGTCTTCTTGTTCGTTTCCATGCAATGGTCCTTCATTACCCACAATAACCGTCTGTTTATTACTTTTTATCCTCAAACGACCACTCAAAAGAGCTTTCCGAGGATTGTCCAGCATACATGCCCGTGCTCGAGCCAGATCTAACCCTACAGTGCCAAGTAAGTTTAGAATATCACTGCTACTTCGAGTCTGAAGTGCCAAACTGGCTCCACTGGAAATTATAAGACCTTTGCTCCTCAGAGCTCGGATCAATTGAATGACATTACTGAAGAACACTCTTCTGGCAATGACTGAAGATCCTGATACACTCATACCTTCATTGGCACTCTGTAAGAGATGTCCAGCTGGTCCAGATATAGCACTGGAATAACAGATTTCAAATTTGATACCCTTTTCTACAGCAGCACCGATTGTTTTGTGCTTGAGGAAGAAAGGGAGTCGTGTACTCATGTTGAAGGATATAATATCAATGTCAAGGTTAGTTACAGCTGTTTGAAGGGCTCTTTCTGTGGTTGGTTGAATGGCTATGATGTCAAAGATATTTTGGAGCTTACTTAGACCCTGACATTGAGCTGGATCACTTACTAAGAGAGTTACTCGAGAGTAGAGACGTAAGTCCTTGAACTGATGTAATTTGCTACGTCGTAACTGCTCTATCAGAACTGGATTTGTTAGCCCACTGGGTACTTTAGCATTCTCTGGTGGTTGAAAATTGATGGCGATGTCTCGATATCCTAGGGTGTAGAGGGTTGTTATGACGGCTAGGAGAATCGATATTTGGGTGGATGACGGAGGTTCCGTGTAGGAGGCACTTGGCCACGGAACATTGAGGTCAAACATCGAGAAAGACCGGTAATGACAATGATATGTGACGGTTGGTGGTGTTTTAACGGTGGTGATGGCTGAGATGAGGTTAAATGTGGGAGAGACTGAAAGAGACTGGGAGAGACTGGGAGAGACTGGGAGAGACTGGGAGAGACCAGAAAATTAGGGAAAGCCGGACTGAGACTGAAAGAGACCACGAGAAGAAGGGAGAGCAGACCAGGAAGAGACCAGAAGAATAAGGGAGAGTCAGACAGAGTCAGGCAGAGTCAGGCGGAGTCAAGTATAGTCAGGTATAGTCAGGCAGAGACCAGGGACAGTGCCTCGGAAGAATCAGGAGATTTTCCGAGAAAAAAATCATCAGTTAATCCGTAGCCATCAAAAAAAATATACGCGGACCCAGTCATGATTGAAAAGTTTTTCCGGATTTCCCCTTTCATCGGATGCACGTCAAATGGTTATTCTTTGCTGTTGCAGCCATTCTTCACCATTACCGATGGGGACGAGCCTCCCCGTTGAAATATTTTTGAAATTAGCCGATTTTTCGGAATTTTACCGCTTGGCAGCGTGATGATGATTTCTTTCAATAGGTATTCAGAGAACAAAGTTTGTTATAAGAGCCACTCGATAAGTATGAATTATTCTAGTACATTGACCTGACAAAATTTAATCATCTGTATAATAGACTCATAGATCAATGGTGATCACAACTACAACAAGTACAAAATACCCTACGACTGCTACAAAATACCAACTATTATAGAATTGATACTTATATTAAATAAAAATAAATGTCCTCTGATTCTACCCTGTGATAAATAAGGTGATAGGTTTGTTATAGGGCAAAGATAGATCTAGATCTTCTCTTCTAGAGATCGTTAGAATCAAGGATGAAACGAATAAGGTACCAATGGTATACAAATATACACCTGTATATACACAGATGTATACATGGATATATCATAATTCTCCATCGTACCTCAACTTAGCATTTTCGTCTCGGAGACGCAGAATTTCCAGCGCATCTTGCCTTTGTTGCTCTTGCAAATATTTAATGTAGGCAGTAGCCTTCTCTAAAATCATAGACTTATTCAATTTGTTGCTGTGGATATTCACAGTAGTGTCATTAGAGATTCCAGTTTCAAAAGCGGTACTTTCTGCTGCTAACCAAGGAATAATACTTTGTAGACCAGCTATCTTAGCATTGATATTGATTCGGTACTTCTTCTCAATTTTATTGTGAGCTTGCTTCTGCAGATCGGTTAACCGTTTCCTAGGGGTCTTCTTGCGATTAACTGAAGAAGTAGTGCTACAAATGGAGCTGTTCCTCAGTCTTGGAGACTCATGATCATTGGCGAATCCTCTATCAATTTTTGCTGAATCATTAGGTTCAGATTTAATGAGTGTAGATGATTGACTTTCAAGCGGATCAAATGATTTAGCTGGAACTGGAGATTCAATTCCCAAGGTCGCTTCTTGTGATTTACCACCATCTCTCTTCTCCTCGCTAATAGTACATAAGTTTAAAACTGACTTACCTCTCTTTGGAATGGTAATCTGTTCATCTTTCAATATATCCTTGGTATTAAAGATCAGCTCAAGCAGCTTAGATGTGAGTTTCCTGGTTTTTTGTATGTTCTCCAACTTATCAGTCAAGGTATCATACATATTGGGGACATTAAAATCATCATACTCGGATTTTATATGGGGGCTATTCAGATTCAGAATCTCGGCTGAAGTAGGAGCCGTAAGGGAGTTGAAGAACTCATCATACACTGGGGGCCTATAATTGAATTCAGATGACGGATTCGTATATCCGATTCCATTTTGGTCCATGCTGGTTGCAGTTGACTTGATGAAAAATTCATCCCAAGAGGGTTCTTGATTTTGAGGCAGAAACGAATCTGGAGGAGGTTGGATCATGTCCGAGTCGATCCAATTATCGATAGTTGAAGCCATTGAAAAAGTTGAAAAGTCTTATCAAGGGATTGAGTGAATTGAAATTTATATCAATTGTAGTGAAGTGAATTATTATGACCTCTTTGAACTTTAATTGATCTTCAATTGATCTTAGTTTAACCAAGAAAATTGTTTGACTATTGGCAAACTCTAAGCAATGCAGCCCCTGAGGGTTTTATATAGTATTACATAAATTATGCAGCAGTGCAACAAAATGTTGCCCTCAATTTTAATCGTAATACAACGATGTGGTGATTTTACAATCAGCTCATTTGAAAGTGTACGTACATATTGATCATACATTACATACATAATTTACTATTGCTAGGATTATTTTCCCTCCCATTCTCTGCAGCAGATGAATGAGAGTATTTTTAGTTAAGGACATAAAAATCAAGCCATGGAAAAGTTAAAGCTTCCGATTTTCGGAAAAACATGCGTCATTTGCATTGACTGCGTTGGTTTAATTGTGATCAACAATAGATCACTATTTAGTTAATTGGATGATAATTTGGTAATCAAAGGTTAATCGTCATAAACTATTTGTCTTTGAGGGGCATGCATTCCACTTCTATTACCCAACACTTTGTTTAATCATTACTGTTTCAAATGTGTAACCCTTGTAATTTATCTTATTTAGTGGTAATAATTTTTAGACAATATTGTTTTTTATTTTTCAATTAGGGGCACAATATTTTCTGGCTGGCCGAGAGGTTGACGGAGGTAAGAAAAGCCTTGTCCTTATTGTCAAAGGAGGGAAATATGATCGGAATCTGTTGGTCTGAAGTCTTCAAATCAAGAATGTGCAAGCTTTTATGGATTCTTGTGTAGAATTATAATCCCCCCTTAATACTGTAAATGTTCAAATTCAATCTTTTTCAAATTTTAAACCAACCTCCCCCTCCGCCTCTCCACCCCCATTTCATTGAATAATTCTCGACTTAGTCAATTCTTTGGCTTAACATCCACCGCTAAATGTGGCCAGCCCTTTGCAACTTGTTTGGGAAAGAAGGTTGAAATGTGTCAGAATTCATCTCAAACTCTGCATGATAATTCCTTCCACACCGACAACTGGGGGCTCCACGATTGCAATGCCAACCATTTCGGTCTCATTGCAAGTAGATACTAACTTGATTATGTTAATCTTTCAAATGCTAGATATCCCTCAATTACACGACTCCAATGATTATTCCACTCCTTTTGTTTCAATACATGGTTATCCTCCAATTGAGTCACGGGGCGTGTTAAACCTGCATTGCATTTTCTCTGGGCAGGGTTTCAATGAATTACATCAATAATATTTGCGAGACCGATCTCGCTAGGGCCAAACGCCAACCAGCGGCATTTGGCGAAGGCTTAATAACGGCCACCTGGGGTGGAGTTAGTACGTAATGGGATAAGTAGGTTCTGGGCAATTAGTCTGTTAAGGTCGCCGATTCCAGTCCATCATCACTCATTTTGACTTAACCATCCACTTCTGCATCTCTATGCCTCAAATAATCTGGATCCAGATTCGGGAGTCTCGAATGTTTCATCGCTTTCCAACTTGACCGATGTTGCTGGAGTATGATTACAAGCGTGGAAGACGTTGAAATTACCCGAATTGTACACAGTACCCTTGGCACCCCTCCGACTGGTAATAGAATTTGGGATGGGGCTATAGAGCAGAAACTCCATCTCTCTATAGTTGTCGTTTTTGCTCATTGTTCTACTTTCACTGATATACTTCCATTTTGTGTATAATTTGTAGTTGTTGTTTCAAATTGTCTTACAGGATATGTTTACTCATAGTATTTCTAATATTCTACTTGCCTTGCTTGAGTACCAGCTAATTGTTCCACTATTTACGTTCAACAAACCACTAATTACCTATTACAGTGATCTTCTAGTCATCTCCTAATCTCTCTTTTTGTCATTCTCTTTAAGTCTCTTCCAATTCCTCTGAATATTGCTCCCTGTTCCATCAAAATTACTTCATCTAAGACTTCGGAGCTTCTGTCTTAGTTAATGCCGATTCCGCCGCCGCTCCACCGTTCCGCCATCTCCGCCGTCTTTTAACAAGAAACATTCCTTACAAATCCACTAGTAAATTGCTTTCAGTTACAGAGATACAGAGACACATTCGTAAATACCATATATAGGATTAAAATACATCAAACATTGATTCTAATCACTTGAACACTTTCCCCTCCCCACCCCCTACGTACCTGGTCTCGTATAAATTGTTGTTGCAGCTTTCGTCGTTTCCCATTTTTCTTCCCCGGAAACCATTCGCATGCATATTGCTATTATAGTGAAAAATAACTCCAGACCATCTAATCTAATCATTTGCCCATCCCCCTCCACATCCATAAACTCATCGTAGTCTATAGTCAATGCAATTCAAGCTCATATCGGTCGACTTCAAAGAGGCAGCTCTCGATTCCCCGACGTTCCGAGCTAATGTCAACTACTTGGATCTCCAAATTACCAACATAGAAACATGGCTTCAAGCAATCATGCAGTTTCTCCACCGGTTCCCCAATTATGAAAAGGAACTAAAGGGGTTCACTTATCTGTATTTGGAACATTTAAGACCTACATTACTTCAGGATGGTTTCTTAGAACAGGATTATACCGTTAGAATCCTTCAATCGGTCGTTTCTGATTTACAATCTCTTTGGGAGATTGGAATTGCTATTCTTTCTGTCAATCGTCAACCAGTAACAATTTTAGAAAATTTGTTGATTAATGATATCCCTAAATACCGTCTGGTTCGTCAAAAATTTGAATCTTTACAAGCTAAATATGATAATTACATGTCAACATATTGCTCTATTCCTAAACTGAAAGAACCCACCATGGTTATGAATGATGCCCATCAGTTCTTTGAAGTAAGAAAAGAGTATATTCGCATGTCTCTAGAAATTACTATGGAATTGAATAATTTGGCCGCAAAATTAGATAAAGAGTTCATCAAGTTCTCTAAGGATATCTTTTTACTGAAAACTAGGATCTTTGATGAAATGAGGAGAGTTTTACAACTGTTCAATTTGAATACTCGTCAAATGGATAGAATAAGCGCCTGGAGCGTACTGAGACTGAAATCCCAAGCGATTCTTGATTCTGATATCGAAGCCGCCAAAAATCATGTAGAACAACAAGCTGTAGCTCAATGGAAACCTCTGTCTAATATTGATGACTATAAACCTCAACTAATTAATGTTAAAACTTTGAATAATATTGAAGAAAACTCCATTGAAAAACATGGAATCTTATTCATGAAAACTTTCCGTTCTTCTAATCATGGGAAACCTGTATGGATAAGGAGATGGGGTTATATAAAAGGAGGAGTATTTGGACTTTTCCTTCTCTCCCCACTGGGGAATGCCGTCCAAGAAACTGATAAAATAGGATTGCTAATTTGTAACATCAAGTATGCTGTCAATGAAGATCGTAGAAACTGTTTTGAAATTCAAACCGTCGATCAATCTTATGTATTTCAATGTGAACTGTACCTTGAACTTAAGCTGTGGCTTAAAGTGTATAATAATGAAAGGCTGAGGATCTTGAATAGTGAAGATCAAGGTTTTATAAATATTGCCTCCCAAAGATTCCCGCCAATTTTAAAGGAAATGGCCGATACAATCAATACTACTACTGATAAGTTCTTGACATCTCTGCGAGTCATTTCTAAAGATGGTCAGGTTGTTATGTCACTGAAACTTTCCAGTCAAATTGAACAGAATCAAAAGAATTTCAAAAAATACGTATATAATCAAATGTGTCAAATTAGAACACCATTTGTCACTGAACTGACCAAACTGGCCGTTCTTTCATATTCTTTCATCTCTCCTACATTTCTCCCCACTGCCTTGACTGCCAATGTCTGGGGGTCCATTAATTGGGGTGTGTATTATTTGAATGAAAGAGAAATAGGTACTCATTTTTCAGAGTCTGGAAGAGCACGGACCTTGAGCTCCGGACTGTCAGTTGCATACGATTTAGACTTAGATATTTTACCAAATCAGGATTCACGGGTGGTAGATACTGTCCCTGATGTTCCACATCATTTAAGAGCTAGGGATATGCAAATGAGGGCCCTTTTCGAAACTGCAGTCGAACAAGGTGAAATCTGTCTTTTCTCTTTCAATTGTACCTGGATCCCTAATCTGAAACAAGAATTAACCGGGAAATGCTTTGTCACTGCCAATCATATCTATGCTTACTTCAATGAAAAGGGTTTTATTTCCATGTTTAAGTCCCCAACAAAACAAGTAACTGCTTTCGAAGTTACATTAGGTGATTCTTATGATATTGGAAAAATTCATACCGTAGATGCTACTATCAAAATGAAATTCTTTTTGGAAGATTCGATGTTTGTTAAGAGGAAAATTGACTTTTTGATTGCAAATATAATTAAAGATGAACCTTACAATAATGAAACCCTTGTTAAAATATTCCAAACAATTGATAAGGAACAAAGTTCTGCTACAGAAGCCAACATAGGAAGAAGTTTATCGGTTGAAAGAGCCAACGGTAATGCCCAGAAATTGGGTAGATCTCACTCTTCAAATACTGTTTCCTCCGGTGGAACCACGAATTTCCAATCGACACCAATAATCGATAACGTCATCGTTGGTGATCATAAGGCCACTAGAATAACTCCTGTTCCCGAGGTTGAATTGGGAGAAGATTCGGTCAAAAATATCCTTCCCGATGATAGTTCTACCTCTGAATATAAAATTGACTATGGTGACGAAAAGACTAGGCTTTCGAGTGCAACCTATCATATTCCTCCGAAAGCTATATTCCATGCTCTTTTAGGAGATCATTCCACTATTCTTAAGACATTATCCTCTGTTTCGAGGTACAAAACAATTATTAAAAAGGCATGGAATGTAGAGGCTGATGGATCTCTTTCAAGAAAGTATAATGGTCAAGCGACTTATTTTTCAAGAAAGGAATATCCTATTCAATTTAAACAGCACGTTGATGTTATTCGGGATAATGAATTTTACTCATTTACTCATAGTAAGGGACCCTTTCAAACCATTGTAGGGGGGCCATTCGTGGTAGAATATAGAGTAGTCATTTATGCCACTCTGAGTAGTACTTCAAAAGTGGTTATTTTTGGGTCTCCAGTGTTTGAAAAGAAGGAGTTTTTGGCAAAATATATCATGGAACTCTTCTCTAAAGTCTTAGTTCAAGAAGCCAGAGTACTCCAATTTCTGATTAAGACAGCAGAGAAAGCGATTGGAACCCATGGACCTGTTCCTAAATCTATATTTTTATACGGAAAATTACTGCAGCTGCATTATGTTGACGAAACTCCAGATGTTCCACCAGCGTTTTTTGGACCTTTGGCAGGTATGTGGCTTATGTTTAACCGTTTAGCAATCATTCTTTTCCATTGTATGACTCTGTGTTCGCAATTATTGTTTGAGTTAACCTTGTTCATAATCAGGACTCTTGCCTTGAACAAAATCTTGATATTGGGTCTCTTCATACTGTCACTACTTAACATATTCTTAGCTGGAAGGTCATCCCTTAACTATTGGAACGTCAAGAAAGCATCCCAAGTAGCTCAACAATTTGTAAGTTCAGATCCTTATTCGATTCTGAGATCCATCTATATCAAAGATTATGAAGATTATATATTGGAACACAAATTCGGTACCATTGCAGGATCTGAAAGCGCAACAAACGATAGTAAATGCTTTCAAGTGTTCAGAAAAGGACTGTTTGTGCTCAATCATGGCCATTCGATTGACTGGAGTGTGGAGTATTTCAATGAAGGTACTAAAAATATTGCCAAGGGATTAAGGTCTACATTGAGTGATATTGGGATCCAGCGTAATGATTTATTGACAAGATTGAAGATGCTCAACAAAATGGAATTTGAAATTGCTGAGGCTGAATGGCGAAATTGGTTAATAAGTGAATCGCAAAGATGTGAGATGGTAATATCCGAAGGTATTGATCTGAAGGAGATAATTGATTATTGTCAAGAATGTATCAATCATCTTGAGAATACTGGTTTAATTTGAACTTGAGATTCCCTATGGTCTGTAGTTCTGTGTTGTTTCGTAAATTACAACACAAATAGATTTATAAAAATGATATAATTCTTCGATTGACCATAGAAATAAACTATAGAATGCTAGTTAATCCCATAACGAATGGAATACCAGTAAAGGAAGCTACTAGGATGCCAGAGATCCAGTACTTCTTCTGGCTAGTTCGTAAAATCAATGCTAAAATTGACTGGATGAAGTTAAGACAATTTGGCATCAAGGCTATTACTTTTTTGCAATTATCCGACAACTTAAAACTACACAACCTATGGCTAATGGCACACATGAATACAATTGCTGGGACACTAGGCTGTTTGAAAGGTTCATTAACACAAACAAGCTACGACTCATTTTGCTTCAGTTTAGCGGTTAACTCGATGATATTCACCTACGCTATTGTTGTTTATCGGCAAATTAACTGCCTACAGACTTTATCAACCCCAACACTGACATCTCCAAGACAGAAGGAAGGTTTCACATTTCTTAAAATCATAATGACAGAGAATTTTTACTTGTTGGTGTTGTCGTTGTTAAGTAGCACTTCTTCGGTCAACACTTTAAAGTTATGCTCATTCGCCTTGTATTCACTTCTTAACTTATCGGACTATATTTGCAAAACATATCAACACTGGAATTTGATTGTCTCTGCTTCCCCGTTTCTAGAGTACTTAGAGGCTCCATTACTTCAGGTCGCTGCATGGATTGACTTCTGTGTTGCATTTGTATATTTCTACGAAGGGGTATCGCTTAGAAATTTCAGTGGATTTTTGTTGTATGGATTTATATTCCTATTAAGACTAGAGAATTCGGGCTCCATTCAAGGGGTCTTAATTGAAATGGTGCTGCTGTTTGACAATTTCATCATCAGAGGTTTGAATAATAAGGTATTGTCTATAATGAAGGTTCAAATTCCGAGGATTTCTAGGCCAGTGCTGGCAGTTTCCTTCCAACAGGACTCATAATTTTTTAATGGCTAACACGATCTTTTAAATATACGATGAAATAGTTTAAAACAAGTACACTAACTCTGTTCATACAAACTACAGACCCTTTCTGCCTCTTTGAAATGCTGATTCATGATGATGATAATTATTTTTTGCACCTCGCAGCCGAATATTTTTCATAAACCTTAATCAACTTGCAACCTACGATGAAGATACCACCATCTGTAGTGCCACGGCTGTTACTTACCAAGCCTGTAGTAATACCTTCACATGCTGGTAAGGATTTGGGAGTTTGTGAAACATTTAAGGACTTGGACAATGCAATTCCAGCTATTGCTAGTGCCTCTTATGACGGGTTTTTGATGTGGGGTAAAATACCCTTAACAGAAAAGTTTGACATATTCAAGAGAGTAGAAGAACAAATTAGGCTCCGAGAGTCCAAATTTATATCTGCTATGGAGGATGCCGGTGTTTACATGCCATTTGCGGATTTCAATGTCACCGTAGCTAGAAAACAAGTTGATCATTATCGTAGTTTAATGATGACTCGGTATGACTTGGCACCACAAACTAATTCAAGAGTGACTTTGGTTCGTCGAAGACCTTTTGGTCCTGTTTTATCCATATCTCCATGGAATGCTCCAATGATTTTAGCATGTAGAGCAATCATGGCTCCCTTAGCAGCAGGTTGTTCCGTAGTGTTAAAGGGCCCTGAAAAATCCCCAAAGACAGTGCAACTCTTAGTCGAAGCATTTCATGAAGGAGGGATTCCAAAAGAGTCACTCCAGCTTGTATTTGGTAGTCCTGATAATGCCAGTGAGCTTACAGAACAATTTCTTGCCCAAAAGGAGATCCGAATGGTCAATTTTACTGGATCAGCTGCTGTTGGTCAGAAGATTGCCCAGACCGCCATTAAACATTGGAAACCTCATTTGCTTGAATTAGGTGGTAAAAATGACGTGATTGTAGAGGCAGATGCCGATGTCGATGCAGCAATAGATCTGATTTTGTTCAATGCCTGGGTACATCAGGGTCAAATTTGTATGTCTACTGGTAGAGTATTTATTCACGATTCTATATACGATGGTTTTAAACAAAGCTTACTTAAGGAAGCAAAAAAAATGGGTTCTGCTTTCACAAATCAGATGAGAGATGATGAAACAGTTCAAAAATTGAAGTCTTTGACTGATGAAGCCATTTCCAAGGGTGCAAAAACAATATATGGAGACAATACACATCCAGAGAAGCCTTTGATACTAGAGAATGTTCAAGAAGGTGAACAGATGTATTATGAAGAAGCATTTGGGCCGATTTTTCTGATCCATAAGTACTCTGATATTCACGAATTGGTTGAACATATGAACCAAACATCATTGTACGGACTCAAAGCTTCTATTTGGACTAAAGACGTCATGAAGGCTGCAGATTTGGCCCAGAATTTGCAGGTTGGATCTGTTCACATCAATGGTGGTACTGTTAATGACCCTGCCACAACTCCCCATGGAGGAATCAAGAGAAGCGGGAATGGCTTCTTTAATGCACAATGGGGTATCGAAGGGTTTACGTTTCCACAGACCACTACGATTGAGTAAGAGATAATACACTTAAAAACTGATAAGAGTGATAAATTTGAAGTGGGTTGTATATGTGTATAAATATTGGATTAAGTGCCCCGAGTTTATCTTGTAAGCTATGAATCTATAATATCTAAATTGTTCAATATCTGTGTTGCTTACAATCCTCTCTTTTGAAGATTATCAGCAATATCCAAGTACAACGCAACTGCATTGAAGTTGGGTTCCTTGTGTAAAATCGACTTATCAACTGCAGTACGAATTCTGTTGGTCCAGTTAATCAAGTCGAGGTGATCAACCTCATCTAGGGTACCCAAGTAGCGACCCCACATAGCACTATCCACAGAAACCATACCATCGTTGTCTACATGGACAGCCTTTTTACCCTTATTATTCTTTTGGAGCTGCTGTTTAATTATAGCCCATGTTACATAAAATGCATTGAACCATTTGGGATGAAACCGGGCTCCATAAGAAAAGTATGATACATCGGGGTTATCTGGAACTTTTGTATTAAATTCCTTCAAATAGTCTGTAGTAAGTTCAAAGACAGCAGGAGGACATATCTTATGAAGTACTGGTGACTTCTTGATCAAATTGACAATGAAATCAGCACATTCAGAACCATGATGTGGGGT
Source organism: Kurtzmaniella quercitrusa (assembly GCA_030570095.1). Lineage (NCBI taxonomy): Eukaryota > Fungi > Ascomycota > Pichiomycetes > Serinales > Debaryomycetaceae > Kurtzmaniella > Kurtzmaniella quercitrusa. The sequence continues at coordinate 45,829 of JAJLUZ010000027.1, read as the reverse complement.
AGAGACAGTAGTAAGAGAAGCTACTTCAAAATTCTTATTTGGGAGCTGAGATATGAGGTATCTACAGTCTAAACCACCCATTGAATGAGCTACTAAATTGACCTGAAGTTCACCGGTATACTCAGCAAAGGTATCTGGCTGAAGGTTGGCACATTGTGATGATATGAATTTATTCAAACTCTCCGCTCTTTGAGCAATAGTTCCAAAAGCTGGAACTTTGGCTATCAAAACCTTCGCTCCTATCTCTTCTAATGCTTCCTTGATACCGTACCAGTAATCTAAATGCATAATTCCACCCCCTATAAGCTGTTCGGTACGTTGATGTTGAGGCAATAAGGTCAATTGATCAAATCCACTGAAGCCATGACAAAGGACTATGGGGTTCTTTGGAGGCAGATATTTGTCTCTTAACTTGCTAAATCTATCGGTGATGATCTTTTCTGAAGCTAAATCGATAGGCTTGGGTGCATGATGCACTGCTTGGGGTTTAGAGTCATCTTTTTGGCTGTTCCATCGTTTGGTATTCCTAGATATAGTGACATTCAGCGCTGGTAATAGACGACCATAAGAAGAGTAAAAAAAGCCCTTGTAATTTGCTATTTTGATGGACAGGATCATTGACGAAGTCATTGAGTTTATGTTTTCTGTTTGAAAACGTATGAAGTGGAGTTTTTTGTGATCAGATTTCTGTCTTATATGCTTCCGATTAGGAGAGTTGATGATTTGATGTGGGGGAAGTAACGATGCTGCTTAAGAGGAGAAGTCGATTTTTATCCAAGTTTTTTGATAACTAATGACTTCTTTTTAAAAGATAAATGAATAAAGTCAATTTAGAAGAGTTAATTCCTCGAAGCTTGAGATGTTTGTCAGCTTCCTGGTATTTTGGGAAGTGACACAATGATCTATATATATGGTTGCTGTAGTTGAAAAAATGGAGAGATCGTGAGAGCTGTGCAGGTTAATGAGAATGAAGGGTGGAACAGATAAGGAAGAAGGAGATAGAGAAGAAAGTAGAGGTGAAAGAGATGGAGATGAAAGTGAATATAGTCTTCTGTCCAAGAAAGAGTCAGCCTTTTTAGTAGGTATATAAATTGACTGTGATGGAGAGTATCCAGACATCATTGGACATTGAGTCTGCTAATATCGACCTCCTCACTCTCCCCTCACTCCCTATGATCAAGGCAAAGTAATAGAGACGATGTTATATACATATGTACAAGACCATCGAAGCGACAAAATTACAAAGGGTATATGGATCGACAAATACACACACACATATACATGAGTTAGTTCATTACTATATACATTACCATATACATTATCTACCACTGATGTTCTTCATGATCATATCTTTGGCAAAACCAAGCATATTCATCGACTTCATCCCGAATCCACGAAGGAATACCAATGGTTCCCAATCAGTGCTGAAAATTTTGTGAAATTTATCACACACACCAATAAGAACATGATTAGATGGCCATTGGTTCAGGGTATACGGTTCAAGTACCAAAGAAGTTCCAATGTCAAGTCCACGGTTAACTCCATTTTCCAATGCATCCACCAATGCTGCTACATCACTTTGGCCCATATTCAAGCCCTGGCCTGCAAGGGGATGCACCGTGTGAGCAGCATCACCAATTAAAGCAGTTCTTGAACCAGTGTAAGTATCAGCGTGTGACATTTTGAGGGGGAATCTTGCTCTTGAACCTTCTAATACTTCTACTATTGGTACCGGGAAGTCTTCTTCGAGCTTTTGAGGGTCAAATCTTTCCATACGCCATTTGATCTCCTCTAAAACTGAAAGGTCACCAGGGTTAGCCTTGAGTTTTCCATAAATGTAATTCAAATCAATCTCTTCGAGTACCATAGCTGCATTTATAAGCTCGGGGAAGATTTTTGGATCACATTTGACCAAAATTTCTGAAAGCTCAGGTGTACTGGACCATACAATGGTCCGGTTCTCTTCGGTTAGAGGTAGAATTGCCAACGGTCCCGTTGTCAAAAATCTTTGCCATGCAACATTACGGAAGTCATCATCTGAGGCCTTCACTGTGGCCACTACTCCGAACCGATTGTACATCCATCCTCTTGAAGAAATGCCAGCAAAATGACGTACTGGAGAGTTGTAACCATCGGCTCCAACAAGAAGTCTAGTCTGGATGGAGTCACCATTGGACAAGTGCACAATTGGCCAATCCAGGGCGGGTTCATTTGAAGTAGAAGAAGGAGAAGAAGAAGAAGAGGAAGAAGTCAAATCTGTAACTAAGGGTTGGGAAGATTGCTCTAAAGACTCAATTTTTGTTACTTTCGTGTTGTCAAGAATCACCGGTGCATCTTCAAGGTCGAGTTCTTCAATCACCTGGAGCAAAGAGCTTTGAATGTTGATGTTTTCGGCCATAACAGCAATAAAGTCCTCCTGAATCTCGTAACTGTCGAACTCAATCCGAGAATCGTTGTCTTGACCGTCGTAGGCAATAATATTATTGTAGAATTTCACTCTATCTTCATCAATGTATTTCCATGATCCAATCTTGTCATTCATAAACTCTACCGATTTTGGAGTTAATGAAACCACTCTGTTTGTATATTCTGGAGGAGGCAGTTCGGCGAAATCTCTAACATTTTGCAAGGAAGTTCCCTCGATGAGGGTACATTGAAGGTGTTTGGTGGTATTTGAAGTCTTTAATGCAGCAAGAAGCGAAAGTCCTGCTGGCCCTCCTCCTATGATTGTCACATCTTGGAGCCTTGGACGCCGGCTGGCCGTGGCAAGTCCTCTCCAAGTTCTTAACATGGTACGATTATGGGGCTTCTTAAAAAAATTTCAAAATTTGAAAATGCGACCGCTCAAGTCAAAATGTGGGGTGAATAAGATGATGTGAAGTATAGGAGGATGTGATTTAGAAAGTGTGTTTAACCATGTAGTGTCAATTCTGTCGATATATTTGAAGCAAAGAGAATCAATTGTTTCTGTTGATGCTATTTACACTATTTTAAAGCCTTCACGATATATGTAATGTTGTATCATTCATTACCGTCATATTGAAGAGACACTAATTTTGCTGCGATTTAATGAGGTGCTCTTAAGGGTTTCAACTGCTGTCGAAGACCAACCACTTGACATTCAAAGGTAGCAGTAAAAATAATGAGACAACCGTGATGTCTATCAACCTATGTTAATATTTGCTTTATTCACATCTGTATGTATACTTCTCTACCTTTTAAATAATTTCCAATCTTTTAATGTGGATTCAGGACTAATGGGTTCTACATTATTTACGATGGGCGGCGATAGTTGACCACCAGGTTTGATGCTGATTTCATCAAATCACATACAATCATACGTACCCAATCATTCTCATGGCTATCCCAATACCCCTGTCTCTATTTCTTCGTGCATTCCACCACTACATTGAATTCCTTAAACATTCCATATCACGTCTATCTATGTATCTTTGGTATCTCTATTTCACTCCGTTTTCTGCTTTTTAATGTCCCTAGCCTCGTCCTCATTGTCGCTGATATCAAGCGGTTCACCCTCTGACGAACCAATATCACTGTCTTCCTCTTCGTCTCCTGGCAATGCTTCCGTGTAGTACTTGACAGCATATGGAAACACAGATTCAACCACTAATCGGGCCAATTCTTCACCATTTCTGAATTCCTTCCCCGGTTTCAATCCAGTCCAGGCAAAAAATGCAAAAAATGACTTCATACCTTCTCTATACTTCTTCTTGGCTTCGGCGTCCATTCCTGATTCTTTGGTATGTTCTTTAATGTTTTTAGGATTAATCTCCGCTAATTCTTTTGGCCATTCGATGCTAACTGCAGAAGATTCTAACTTTTCTTCACCATCATCCAAAACAGTTACAAATCGTTTAGTTACACTTTGAGGAGAAATATGCTCTCCGTTACCACCGAATTCGAAAGTTATGGAGAAATCCCTGGGCCCAGCCAGATTATCTGTCACAACGTCATAGCTTACATGAACGTCGGTAATATCTTCTAAATATTTAAGGTCTTCATTGGACACATATTCTGCAAATTCATCATTCTCTGCCAACACAATGTACCAAAAATTAGGAACTTTCTTCAATATATCTCTTCTCTTATCATAAATTCCTTGGGTTTTCTTGATTCTAAAAATCTCTGCCTCCCTTTCAGCGGCATCCATCTCCTTTTCAAGCTCCGCAAGGGATATCAAGCTTGCTTCCAACTCCTGAATCTCGCTCATTATTGCGTTCTATTTTGTCAATTAAGATAGGTTACTTCTAGTACAAAATCCACCTCTGCTTAGATTTTGTCTCTTTCTGGAGATGGGCCGATGCTCATATCCTGTACACTCCCTTTAAAATCAACATGGCGTGGTAATTGAGCCAATTAAGTCGGGGGTGGTCAAATGTGGGTCTTTATGATATCAACGTGTTTGCCGCAAAATTCTATCTTGGCTTTCATGCATGTTTTGAGCACGTTGTCGTATTTATGTAATGTTGGTGCCTTTGATGATATTGAACGGTAGTTGGATGGGGATGATGTCTTACAGACGTGAATGGAGTCACGTGATGAGATACTCCACCCACTAACATCATCGGGTCCCAAATGAATAGGGACTAGGACACGTATAAGGATGGAGAGAATTATCGAAAGCTGATATTTCGAGATGCAGAATGTATTTAAAAATGAGTGTGTTGGGGTGTGTTTGCTAATTTGCGTCCTTTTGTTATCTTATGTTGTTTACCCTTCTTTCTGATTAATCTCTACATTTACACTGTGTGTTCCTTTCTATTGCTCTAAACTAAGACCCTACAACTCAACTCTACTAGACTAACTCCACTTCTTTAACGCTTTCTCATACGACGAGACAATTCTGGAAGCTTGAATGGTACCTTTAAAACTGCAACCTTGTAAGTACTAGCGGCAGCCTTAGGAATGCCAAAGGCCTCAGCCTGTCCCACGGTGCATGGCTTGACAATAGCCCCTAAGGCCTTAAACAAACCGGCCAAACGGGTTGGCTTCATGTTCAATTCGTGAGCTAAAGGCGAAATCTCAACCAAAAAGTTATCTATGTGCATGATGGTTGCCAACAAGTAACAGAGCAATTTGTCCTCATGGTGAGGATCTATCATGAAGGAGCGATCCTTCAGCTTACCATATTGCGATGCTCGGGAAGCGGTAAATCTCTCTAAGATCCCATCAATAAGTAGCTCCAGAGGTTTGTTACCCAACCGTTCTAACAACAGCGCTTTGTCCTTGACTCTACGGTTATCATATACTCCGAAAAGAAGCGAAGCATAATACAACAATTGGAATTTTTCGGTACTTCCGATATTGTTGGTGAGCTTTTGCATCCTCAGTTGTACGTAAGCTGACTTGGAGAAGGGGAGGTACTCCAATTTTTGAGCTACATCCGCTCCCTCTTGCTCCATGATTGGACCCACTCTTAAAAGATTCCATTCGTGCTTTGGTATTATGCTATTAATAGTGTAAATATCTTCCACATTTGTAGCTGCGATATTGGCAACAGGTGTAGGACGATCACTGTCAGCAGATTGGGCCATTTCTTGCTTGGTTGGGAGTTGTTGTGTGGCCTCTTGTAAAGTTTCCACGATGTCTGTTTGTACGTCTGCCAACTTTTCAGCATCAATTCTATTTCTATCGATATTATCAATGGCTTGCTTGGCCTTCTTGGTACCAAAAGTAACTCCCAATGTATTTCTTTGATCCATATTACGTACTCCAGCTTGCTTAACGGCGGGACCTCTAAATCTCTTTTTACTCTTGGAGGAAACGGTGCCTGCAACGAATGGAGCCTTAAAGAGATCCACTGCTTTGTTGACAGGATCATACACTGCTACATAATAGTCGTTTTTCTCTTCTTCCAAGCTCTTACCGTCGTAAACTAAGGTATTATTCTCTCCATGCAAAATAACTCGCTTTTGGCTCTTCTTGTGCTGATACACATCGATTTCAGTATTTTCGGGTATGGTGACACCGTTGAAAAACGATCCTACCACTACTGGACTCTCCTCTGCGATTGAGGACACCCTAATCTCCGAAGTTCTGCCCTCCTTCGACGATTTCAGACTCATTTGGTAAGGTGATGTCTCTTGCGATGAGCTTCACGAATCTTCAAACTAAAAAAAATTTGGGCCATCTCCATTTTTTTTTTTTCAACCTGATCGAAAAGGGTTATAACGATTTACTAAAAATTTTTGGATCTACCCATTGACGAGCCTTACATGGTCTTGTTGTGGTATCTGAAGAATACATAGAGATATTTGATAGTTCAAGTTTGCAGAGGTAGATAGTTTTTTTACCCCGCTGAAACTGATTCCGTCTATTTATAATGGTACTTTCTCATTATGAAGTACTATCAGTACCTCCGGATGCATCGAATATAGAAATTAAGGCTGCTTATCGACGGAAAATTCTTGAAACCCACCCAGATAAGCATAATGTTGAAAGAGATGGTAATAAAGACATGGTGAGAGATATTTCCGGTAAGCTGCAGGCCTCGGTGGGCGCCATACAGGAGGCATACAAAGTACTAGGTGATCCAACAAGTAGAATGGAGTATGACACTCAATTGCTGGAAAGGGTCAAACAAACGGGTCTTGTATTAAGCGGTGATGGTCTTGATGTCTACGGTTTGGAAGAATTTGTGGAAACGGAACACCATGGCTCGATTCTGTGGATGAAAATCTGCCCTCGTTGTGAGGCAGAAGCAGCCATGTGCTTAACAGAGGATAACTTAGAGGAAGGCACTGAAGATGGTGAAGGAGGGTTAGAAGTTGCAGTTCAGTGTCTCAGTTGTAGTCTTTGGATAAAAGTTAGATACACAGAGGCAGAAGAATGATTGAATGAATTGGAATGAAACGGAATAGATGAATGAAGGAAATGGAATGAATGAAATGGGCGTATAAAAGGAAACAAGTGGAGCAGAATATAATAATGAATGATAAGCAAACATCGTGATCCTCAACCTCCGGAAAGTACGAAACGGATGCTTGAGACATTCTTTGGAGACATTGAAGAACGCCTTATCGAATTGGTAAACCAAATATTTCTTTTAGATAGAATTAACGAAGTAAATAAACTTAACTGATGTATTTAGCTTTAAACACACTTCAATAATACTTCAAGGTTAATCATACAGTTAACGTCCTACTGTCATAACTATGTCTATGTTTATATATCGATATGTAATCTATTATGCTGGAGTTGGTTTTGAAGTTGAAGGTGAAATTTCGTTCTTATCCTTTCGGCGTCTGGCCCAAATTGGTTCTGCGTCCGTGATCAGACTGATAGCATTACCAATGGCCTCCAAATCTGTCATAAGACTAACGTGCCCGCACGAACTTGGAAACTTCCCCACAATGTGCCCCGTATCTTTATCTGGGTCATAGAAATCGAATCCTTTGCTCTCAGGCATGAGCCATTTTTGGTGTACCACTCCATCACCACGACCGTAGTAAAAGTTGTAGTAATCACCGTCTTTAATCCCTTCTTCACCTGGAACATAAGATCCACGGACCAGGGGAACTTGATTTCCGTAAACAATAGCCATTGGTGGGTATTTCCTTTCTAACTCAGGTTTGAACTCTAGTCCAAGAATATACTCTTTAGTTCGCTTAAGCTCTCTGCTTAAATACTCATAGGCTTGGTCAAAAGTGATACTGTATTCTAAATCATCAGCATCCATTTCCTCTTCTTCATGATTAGAACTACCTCGGGACCCAAATGATTCCGCTCTTTTCTTGAGTAGCTTTAACCTAGAAGAGATGTTATTCAACAGGATCAGATCAGTAAGCGAAAATGACGAGTCAGATTTCTGAACTTGCAGTGCCAGTGGCAGGATATTGCTGGTCTTTATCTGATTGCTTTCAATCCGATTGCATGCTACTAATGGATTGAGATTATATTCAACCCAGGTGTCAGGATTAAATAAGTCCAAATCGTATCGTTTATACGTATCCTTATCAACGAATACTTGACCGCTCAATGGAAGAAACAAAAAGCTCAGACGCATCATAAAGTTACATTCTGGGGTCAAAATCTTGTCCAGAAAGCCAACGGAATCACCGAACCTAATTGGTCCTAGAATATTAAGACATTCAGAGGGGCATCCAATGAAAATGATCCCCCGGAAGAGCTCCGGCCTACGTTGTACTACGCCTTGGGTCACCAATCCACCCATTGAATGACAAAGGACTATCGTCCCCTCTCCGGTTGCTTTGTAGATGTTTTCTAACTTGCGTTCGAGCTTCTGGGCTAAGATGTCACCGCTAAGACGCCAATCGTAGCCCCAGTTGAAAAACCTTACGTTGGAATTCATAGTAAACCTTTTAATGAGACGCTTACAGATATCCATGGGGCCAACATTAGAGAGAATTCCATCCGCTACTATAGTTTCATGTGCTTTCAATTCATCTTCTAGGTTGGGGCCTAGAAGCAAATCGACTTTTCTTAAATTAAGGCCAGCTTTAATGGGTATCCAGAGTCGTTTTCTTGTCTTAGCATCACGTAAAACCAGCCCTCTGTAACCGCCCATGAGTAATACATTACCCAGTAGATCGGCAAATGATTGGTTCCAAGGTTTCTGTTTTCTACTTAAGATCAGTGGTACCATTTCATTGACCGATTGGGCAAGAGATTTACGTACGGCCTTCATTCTAGCGTCATCGTATTTATAGTTTTTATAATATATAGCCTCCTGAATTGTGTTCATACTATTTGATCGGGGAAGATTTGGTGGAGTTGCACGTTGTGAAGGAGGAGGAGGATCACTTTTAGCATCAAAAAAATGTCTTCTGATGCTTGAAAGTCCACCAAAAGGAAGAGAAAAGGGGAAAACCTTTTGCAGCAGAGATGGGGTGAAACGACTCAAGAAGGTAGTAGTAGGTTTAGAAAATGCATCTTGTTTGGACAGTGATTCTTCCTCTGGGATTGTAGCCTGGTCTTTATGATCAATGCTCCAATCATTAATCAGACTTCCCCCCACAATTGAATTAGCGTCAGATCTAGTGAGTTTCCTTCTAGGCTTCTCCAAGTCTTCCAATTGATCATCACGATCGTCAGCCAGAAGAATATCATCATGGCCATCATCACTAAAAATTTTCTCCTGGGAATCTTGGTTCCCTCCGTCAAATAATGTTGGTTCTACGTCGCTATCCAAGTAATCCGAGGTGGGAGAATGCACCACGGAATCACATTGAGCTGGCGAATCAAGGGCAGTGGCAGTGTCAGGGCTGGGGCTTGGAGTTCCAATGGAGTGATCAGGAGAGACGGAGTCTCCCGAATGCTCAAAGTTTGAGGTGCCACTGGTATTCTGCACCATTTAGAGCTCAAAAAAGAAGATTATATTGGATCAAAATTTCAGGCCGAATCACAGCCTCATCAATGAAGGGCCTAAAATTTTGTTGCTGTCATTGTGCATATTTTTTAGCGGGCGGATATTTCGTGGAAAGGTCCGGTCGAAAAATTCCGGGGGAAGGGGGGCGGACGGGTGCTGGGGGAGTCGGTATTGACTAATATTGGGGTGTTAAAGTGGCCGGTGGACACATTTACGGGATAGGTCACCACATGACACCGACCAGACACTGCTCGTTTCGTTTAAGTAGAGTTTGGGGCAACACCAGGCGTGGATATTTGAGAGAAGAATGCAGAAATAAAGTTTGACAGCTGAGCTGCCGCATATTCTATGAGGGGAGTGATTATCCATAGATGGAATTTTAGGGAAGGGGTGAAATAGAGAAAGGGTTAGCCCAGTTTGTATGAATATTTAGTGGTGTATGTGTAAGTTCGTTCGACGGTTGTATTTCCCTGCTTCTACGAGCATTTTCATGGTTATGGGCTCTTCCATTAGATCGGTTCCACGCTAGCAAGACCGTTTCAACGCAGGATTATTTCCACTGCATCCATTCGATTACGAGCCAATGGATGTCTCACTATGTGCCGATTGATGACAAAATTTCCCTCACGGGTGGTTGCGGATCAAGTAAAAGCCGATGCACGTGCCTTTAGTTGACAGTTGACGGAGGGCATTAAGGTAGATGGCACTGACGATTGAAATCAATTTTTATTTACATTTTCAGTCATCTATTACCTCTCTCTGGTCTCTACGTTTCTTCTACTCTACTCTATCTCCAGTTCATTTCTTTTAATAGGCTCTTCATATCTCTGCTGATCTCTCTGTATCTCTCTGTATATCTCAATTTATCTCTGCTGCATATCCTCAGACTTTAGTTCCTGTCAAAATCCTTCCCCTTGACTACGCCACACCTTCCACAGCTCAAGGTAGTAATGGCCCTTAAGTCCCAATTAAACTTTCACTCGTCTTGGAGTATCCATAAATAGAAGAGGCGTTGTCGACGTTTTGATCGAACTATATTATTTGAGTTATCTACAATTACACTGCCTCAATTTGGCTAGAACTCAAAAACGGAACAAGAAGAGAAACTCAAACGAAAGGAAATAGAACAACAAATAGAATAGATCAAAACAAAAGGAACACAGAATAGAAATTAGAAACAACCAAATTAAACTTGCATTGATCTGGCTACATCTTCTAACAAATCTACTTCACTCTTCCTTTGTATATAGCCAGTATCACTACCAAGAAATTTTCTCTCATAAAACGAAACTTCTTCCAAATTGGTTAAAAAATACTTTCGCAAAGCTATGGCGTCGTTAATAATTAATGTACCTCGTAAAACTCAGACTTATCAGAAGCTGGTTGGAAGGTCATCGCTTTAGTTACTGAAGAATTCCACTCTCTTTCTGCTTTGTTCCTCTCCCTAAATCCCTCCTAAAACCATTGTAAATTAACGTGCCCCTTTGTTATACTCTAGTTGTCCTTCTATTCGGGGAGGGGGGGGCTCATATGCTATTTTTGGCACATTTTCTAACTTCCATGTCAATGCAAACGCACCAACGCCGCAATCTGTTCTGTCATTACCTAAACTAATAATAGAACGGCTAATCGGTTCGGTAAAAAATTGACTCCATCCACGTTGGCTAGATGATCCTCCCCCATTCTTCCAGTGAATGGATCCAACAATACATTGATACTATATCTTATTCCATTAGGTTCTTTTCAACTCGACTCGTTTCCTCACACCTCCTCCGCTGTATCTCCTTTTTTAACCCATTTGCCGTCCGTCTCTCTAACCCATTACCAGCCGGTCTCTGTCTATTCCCGCATCCTGCATGTATTAGCCGCTCGTTGAGCCTTTTTTAGTCATCACCATCATTTATTTTTTCAGCCCATCTAATAAAGACGTGCTTAAAGTGATAACCATTTTTTTAAACAAGAGCTATAAATATCTGTTCGTTCCTATCTTACGACTAATTTCATTCAATTGTCAACCCCTCCGTTCACAAAGGATAAAACTAAATCAATTTGACCGCTCCCTTTACCGATCCTATCGAACCAATTTTGATTCTGTTTGCGTCTAAGCCAATCTAAGAAGACCCGTCCCGCAGCATCAAGCCCCCACCCCCTCCCCCTTCTTCACACTTGAACAACAATATTATTAAGGTGAATGAAACTCACACTTTTTTGTTGTTAACTCGAGCATTCAATCCATCCTGTTAATTCGAGCATTCAAACCGCTCCCAATATTTATCGCTTAAAACATTCCTTATCCTTCGAACCCTTTTTACCTTTTGAAGTATTCCTTTAATTATCTAATTCTATCCATACACAATGTTTTCAAAACTCCCTGGCAACTTCAAATTAAGCACAGTAGTCTGTATAGTTATAGCAGTTACCATCATCGTGGTTTCCGCCGTCAACATTCTGTTTATAGATAACTTTTGGTCCCGCCATTTTGGCAACGAAGTATCCAATTTCGTCCATCTGCGTCTTCAGTATTGGAACGATAGTAATGAATCTTCCGATTCAGCTCTGCAATTCAAATTCCAAATTTACAGCCACAATGTCCGGGTAGATACCCGTAACCGCTTCCCCCATGAAAAGAGCTGGTGGAAACGTCGTGATGGCGTGGTAGAGTCCATCAGAGAGCTGGTTCTGGCCGCAGGCGGCGAGATCCAAATCCCGTCACTTGTAGGTTTACAAGAGGTCAAGCATCATCAGCTTAACGATATTCTTCGAGGCTTGAATGCCGAGGGATCCGAAGAGTATCCCTGGAAGCATTACGGGGTTGGTCGTGATGATGGTGATACCCTTGGAGAGTATACCCCGGTGATCTACAATTCATCGGAGTGGACCTTGGTCAACGGTACGTCAAGATGGTTGTCACAGAATCCAACTCGTCCTGGAAGAGCGTGGGGAGCTGCCACTAAACGGGTGATTACTTTTACTACGTTCCAGAACCAACAGACCGGTGATTATGTCAATTTCATTAATACCCATCTTGATCACAAGAGTGAACATGCCCGTAAAAAGTCATGTGAGCTTATTGTAGATTGGGTCAAATCCATTCCCAACGATTACGTGACCATTTTGACTGGCGACTTTAATTCTTTTAAGGATGGGGCCGCCTACAAAGAGATAGCGCTGATTATGTTGGACTCTTATGAGGTTTCAATCAGTGAGGGTAAAGAACGTAATACTGGTGATACCATTACCTACACTGGCTTCGAACTGGACAGTCCACACACCTTGATCGATTTCCAATGGTTTAAGGATACAACAGCATGGTCTGTTGTACTTAAATACTTCAAGACTCTTTCTAATGAAGAGGATGGGTTGAGGTTTTCTGACCATAAGCCCTTGATTGGGGTGTATGAGGTGATGAGACAGACGCGGTTGAGCATAGATATATGAGAGATGAGAGAGATGAAAAGATGCATGAGAGGAGAGAGAAGAGAAGATAGAGAAGAGAAGAGAAGGGAGAGAAGAGAACAAAATTAGACAAGAACTCCCCTCAGAAAGGTTTCCATTGGTATATAGATTGTTTGGAATATAGGATTTTATGCAAAATAAACCATTGTAAGCTAAGATAGTCAATGACAATATTAGAAAAGATAACAAATGTAACAAACACGTTACTTAAACCAACTGTTTCCTCCAAACGGAGTATATCTTATGAACGGAGTATTTCTTCAAAACGGAGTAGTTCTTCCGAAGAGAGTATTTCCCGTTTTGTTGTTAATATACATCAACAATAATAATTAACGTACGAAGAGACTATCAATGGATAAGGAGGTTCAAAGAAGCAATCAATATAATTAGACATTCAAAGAGGTTAGCACTCATAAGACTTGAAAAGACAACCATTTCATTGAAAGAGGTTAACACCTATAAGACTTGAAAAGACTACCATTTCAATCACAGAAAGAGACTACTATTACATTGAAAGACCTCTCATACAGAAGTTCGTACACACTTGTAACATTTATAGACATTCATACACCACTGGTAACACTTAGAGAGCTCATCACTGTAACATTTAGAGAGCTCATCACTGTAACATTCTGAAGAGCTCATCACTGGTAACATTTAGAGAGCTCATCACTGTAACATTTAGAGAGCTCATCACTGTAACATTTAGAGAGCTCATCACTGTAACATTCTGAAGAGCCCGCCCACCACTTCCTCTCTACTGAACCGTAGTTTCCTGCATATACCTTCCCACTACCACCGAAGTGCAATGGCAAACCATTTCAATTCCAAAACCGATTTTGCCACATCCAAATGAGGGCTTTATCCTTAAATCATGTGTCTTTCTTGGGTCCTCGTGGCTTGGGGAAGACTGTTAGATCCCACTCACTACTATGGTCTCCTAAACCACCCGTTTTCCATCCGTCTACCAGAACATTTTTCATTCCAAAGTCCACCGGTGCTCCAAAGTTAAAAGGCCGTCCAAAGATAGATGTTGGAGTTTTAGGACTTCAAAACCCATTTGATTTGAATGATATCAAGCAACTTGACCGCATATCTACCCTCTTGTACGCTTCGTGGCAACGAGAGGCCAAATTATTTGCCAAGGACCCTAAGACTGTTGGAGAACAAACAGCACAAGCATTTGAACGGATCAAAAATGACATGACTACCGGTGGTTTGGAATCTAAATACTCGGAGGATCTTGTTGCTGAACACTTCTTATTTAGACACTTCCTTTTGAACTCTAACGTTGCTGAATTCGAGTATCTGGATCCAGAAGTCCAACAACTTGCTGAAAAATTCATGAAAAACGATGGCAAGCTACTTGAAACGGAGTATCCTGCCAAAGCAGACCTTGTGGAGGCATGGAATTCGGTTTTCGACCACTGGAATCTGACGGAACAGGTCCCGGGAACCCAGGGAAGCGTTAATGCCTTGGATGTCTGGGCTGCTCCAATTTATAACCAGAAAATCCAGGATGGAAAGGCTGGAAACACCACTGAACCACCACTGGAGAAGGACTTGGGAGAAGATCAGGTGAAATCTTTCTTTGATCAGCTCCAAAAAGCCCTTGAAGAGAACAAAAAACTGTCATCTGGGGAGGCGCTGAAACATTCTTCTTCCCCCACCGATAAGAACAAGAAGAAGTCTTCCAAGTCTGATCCCAAAACCATTAATGTAGACATCAACGCTGAGTCATTGGCTAAATATCTGCTCTTGGCTGCTGTGATCTTATTCTTGGGATATTTATCTACTGCCTATGCCATTGACAACAGCGAAGAAATGACCTTCCAGGACTTCACTGCCAAATTTTTGGCACCAAACTTGGTCCGTAAGTTGACCGTGATCAATAACAACAGTGCAGTGATTGAATTGAATGAAAACGGTCAGCAGAAATACCCTGGTCAACACCGTTACCATTTCAACATTGGTAATATTGAACTGTTCGAAAGAAGCATGATTCAGGTCCAGAATGAATTAGAAATAGCTGAAGATAGCAGATTACCAATCTTGTATATCTCAGAAGGATCTAGTCTGAAAGTTTTGATCAATTTCTTGCCTACAGTGCTCTTTTTAGGAGCCATTTATTACATGACAAAGAAGGCCGGTGCAAGTATGGGTGGCCCTCTTGGATTTGGTAAATCTACCGCTAAAAAGTTCAATGAAGAGTCAGAAATTAAGATTCGATTCAAAGATGTGGCAGGGATGTCAGAAGCCAAGGAAGAAGTTATGGAATTCGTGAAATTTTTGCAAAATCCAGAGAAGTATCAAAGATTAGGTGCCAGAATTCCTCGAGGGGCCATTTTATCCGGTCCTCCAGGTACTGGTAAGACTTTACTTGCTAAAGCTACTGCCGGAGAAGCTGGTGTCCCCTTCTATTCTGTTTCCGGTTCTGAGTTCATTGAAATGTTTGTCGGTGTAGGTGCTCTGAGAGTTCGTGATTTGTTCAAAACGGCTCGTGCTAACGCTCCTTCCATTGTATTTGTCGATGAAATAGATGCTATCGGTAAACAGAGAGCCAAGGGTAACGCCAGTGGTGCCAATGATGAAAGAGAGACCACTTTAAATCAGCTTTTGGTTGAAATGGATGGGTTCAACACCGATGACCATGTGGTTGTTTTGGCGGGAACTAACCGATCAGATATCTTAGATAAGGCATTGATGAGACCAGGGAGATTCGATAGACATATTCAGATTGATAACCCGGAACTTTCTGACCGTAAGGAGATCTTTGACGTACATTTGAAGAAGATTACCCTTGCTGCAGACATCGATCCAGATTTGTCCAATAGACTTGCAGCTTTGACTCCAGGATTTTCTGGTGCTGATATTGCCAATGTGTGTAATGAATCTGCTTTGATTGCAGCTCGGTATAATGCGGAATCTGTGACTTTGAGACACTTTGAATTGGCCATTGAAAGGGTCATTGGAGGTATTGAAAAGAAGCTGAAACTTATGAGTCCTGAAGAACAAAGAATTGTAGCCTTCCATGAAGCAGGTCATGCAATTTGTGGATGGTTTTTGAAGTATGCCAGTCCTCTTTTAAAGGTTTCTATCATTCCAAGAGGTCAAGGAGCTTTAGGATACGCCCAATACTTGCCAGCAGATCGATACTTGGAATCTACGGCTCAATTACACGACAGAATGGTCATGACCCTTGGAGGACGAGTATCTGAAGAGTTAAACTTCAAAAGTGTCACTAGTGGAGCACATGATGATTTTAAAAAGGTAACCCAGGTAGCACAGAATATGGTAATGCGGTTTGGAATGTCTAAAGAGGTTGGGATGATCAATTATTTCGATAGTAGAGATAGTGAAGATTTGACCAAACCATACAGTGAAGAAACCAATCGAATTATTGATGGAGAGGTCCAAAGAATTGTGCGAGAGTGTTACGACGAATGTAGGACTCTTTTGACGGAAAAGAAGGCCGAGGTGACCTTGGTTGCTGAAGAGTTGCTTAAGAAGGAATTTATTACTAGGGAGGATATGATACGATTACTCGGAAAGAGACCATTTCCAGAAACCAATGATGCGTTTGATAAATATTTGGATAAGAATCCAGCATTCAGGAATCAGCTCCCAGATTCGGAGCATAAGGATGTGGAATGATGTACATAGTGACAAGACAAGATCTTGAACAGAATAAGTAGGGTGATAACGAATAGAAGCGAAGTAGAAGCATAAGTACGAGCCCAAGAGAGCTATAGAGCAGTAGATACCCTGATAGGTAGAGTCATGGACAAGTAGATCCATGGAAGTCACCAACCTCTTCTTCTTCTTCTTCTTGTTCTTCTATATCTCTGGTTCTGTCACGTGACCATTTGTATTTATCCACCATTTTTATTTGTTTTCCCCCATAAGATGGCTAGACAAGCAACAAAACGGCACAATCGGAGCCTGTCTTCTGCGGAGGATCCTGTAAAAGAAGAAGTGGTAGCTGCAGATGATTCTGTAGATGTGGTAGACGAAAACACCCGCAAAAGGGCGCGTCTGGAGGACCTGGACGCCGAAGTTAACCCGGAAGACGTGGAGGACGAAGAAGAAGACGAAGAAGAAGAAGAGGAGGAAAATGATGAAGAGGAGGAGGAAGAAGATGAAGATGATGACGGTGATGAAGATGATGATGACTTGGAGCTGGGAGATGAGAAAAAGCTGGGTAATGACCATAAGAAGGGTGATAAATCATCGTCCCAAAAACTGCTGTCCCCAGTATTGAAAAAGGGCCCTAAGAAGAGAGGTAGAAAGAAGATGAAGTTGATTCTTGGTGAAGATGGTTACATGGATGAAGATGGAAACACCATGCAAGTTGAAAACGATGAAATCGTCATGGATAATGAAGATCCAAAGGGTAAAGAAAAGATCGATTCCTTGGGCAATTTACAAGGAGGACGTCAATTTAGGGTCAAATCGTTTACAGTGATGGATCATGGAGATCAGAAATTCATGGTTTCTACTGAACCGGCTCGTTTGGTCGGCTTCAGGGATTCTTACTTGCTCTTTAAGACCCACAAGAACCTTTTCAAGAAGGTTTGTACCAATGAAGAGAAAATGGATCTTATTAATCGTCAAATCATTCCAAATTCCTATAAAGGTCGGTCAGTAAATTTGGTGACAGCAAGAAGTATATTCCGAGAATTTGGAGCTCTTCTTATCCAAGATGGTCGTAAAGTTACTGACGATTTTTGGGAACAAAGAGCCAGAGATCGTGGTGATGTAGAAGGTGAATATGCGGACCCAGCTGAATTATATGCCAACAAAATCCCCGGGATTCATCATGGACTTGATTCTGTGGGAAATGGAACCCCCACTGGGAGCTTACCTGGTGCTGCCACGGCAAACGTAAAGTATCAAAGTGATCCTACGTGGCTTTATCAGATTGTGGTGCAAACTGCCAATCAGAATCGAAGATATCTTGACGATAGACTGCAATATATGATCGAGGGTTACTCGGATGTTTATACTGGGGTCAAGTTTTTCCCCAAGAACACTCAACCTACTAAATGTACCATTGAAAAGGTGCTGGAGGACAAATCTGGACGAGCTATCTCTAGTGTAATCTCTTTGACGGCACCAGATGTTAGACACAAGCCAACGGGGTTGAAAGATGTTCCAGAACTGGTGTTTTCCCAAGCAGATGAGTCGGTGAAGAAGGCTATTTTAGAGCAGCAGAAGCGAGAGAGGGAATGGTAGCATATGTAGAGTAGAATAGTATATAAATTGTAGAGCAAGAATGAACAAATATTGAAGAATAGATAAAGAGAAGGTGTAAGATTATGTTTCGGGGCGGAGTAATGGTATAGATGGAGATGTAGATGGAGATATAGATGGGATATAGGTGGAGATGTAGATGATATAATGGTACAGATAGAGATGATGCTTTAATGTCATGGAAAGAGATGGAGATTATGTAGATACAAATGAGGTGTAGAGAATAAACGTACCTGTTACTTCAATTTCCTCCTTTGCTCTACCTACCTTTGCTTTTCTATTACACAAATTCTTTCTACTATTCTCCTCTTCTACCTCTTCTACCTCTTCTACCCTATCTGTCTCTTCTACCTCTTCTATCACTTCTACCTCCTACATTAACACCATTTCTCTTTTACATTTCTCTTTTACATTTCTCTTTTTAGATATACATTTTAACGTCCCTTGATCATCATTCATAGTCCTCAAACTCCTCATCCGACTCGTTATCTCTCGACCCCTGTCTTTTGTCCATATGAGCTCGAAGCTCGAAGTCTACTTTGGTCTTTCTCCGTCCTACATGTACCGTAATATCTCCTTCTTCTACCACTTCAGCATGTTTCTTCAGATATGCAACCTCAGCCTTGGCCTCCTTCCCCAGTATCTTATGATTCACTCGAATATGCTTGGCCAATGTATCGTGTCGAGTGAAAATCCTGGGTCCAATGGCCGGGTTTTGTTTAACACAAACAAAACATTTGAAAAGCTTCTTCTTTTTCGAATGTACCGTTTCCTGATGTCGTATTAATTCATATTTTCTCAGAAATCGCCTCAAGCATAGTTCATTAACGATATCAGCTGAAGGAAGTTGACATTCATGTACCACATCTGGATCATAATTCGATGATTTAGTCAGAATCTTATAAGTTGGTGGTGGAGAATATACCTTTGGATCACTCGAGTTGGAGATTTGCAGAGAATGGTCCGGTTTCAGGGTATCATTCGAGAAGGAGCTTTTAGTCAGATGGCTGGCCAAAACTGGCAGCAGAGGTTCAAAAAGATTACCAGAAGAACCGGGTTTTTTGATCACCTTATGAGCAGTTAACCCATAACTGTTTCTTGCATTCTTGGACCGTTTTCTTACCTTGGAATTTCCTGACATCACATCAGAGATAAACTTATCATGGTCCTCATCCATATCTGAGCTATTCAGATCCTCCAAATAGAAAGAAAGATTGTCCAGATATAAACCTTTCCTATTTTTGGTAGCATTTCTGGTACTTCTACCACCATTCCTAGCACTTCTACGAGCCGAACGACCCATCCCTGACGACGATTTCTCCCCTGAATTTGAATCAGCTGAATCATCACGAGACGCTAATGTTTCCTCTCGTTCTAACTGGTCATTATACCTCTTGTATTCACGGATAAAGTCTTTATAACTGGCATGTATATCTAATTGAATCACTTGCAAAAAATGGGCCACTGCAGGCTTCCAAAGGATTAAATTATAGGTCTGCCAGTAGTTAAGGGACATGAATAGAGAGGTCAAGAATCGTACTGCTACAGTAGACACTTCCAAATCAAATTTTTGAGTAGAAAGTTTTACGAAGATATCAAAATTCCGTTCCACGATTAAGTGGAGTTGCAGATCCATAAAGTCGGTGGTATTATACATGTTTAAACTATCTGTGAGTTCATACAACTTGTCTGTGAGCTGTTTCTGAGTGTCTGGGGATACCTCCTTTTCGCTGATCAACGTGGCTACAGTGTAGAGATGATCAGCGAATTCCTTTACGGAGTTTGGTGTTCCCTGGACAAGAATGGCTACGATTTCCTCCTCGTCGAATTCCTGGGAGAGTTTCTTGGTGTAAGAGACCCTTTCTAACGATTGGGACTGTTGGGACTGTTGCTGCAGCTGACGTGGTGGGGTTTTGAGATGACTGTCTGGTTGACTGGGGTTATTTTGATGGGAATTTGGGGGAATTGAGTTCAGGAAGGACAGGTTTTCCCTATCAAAGTCGTCTTTTACTGGGGTGTTTGGGATATTTACAGTTGTGGGTTGGGGTTGTTTCTGTGATTGTAGAGCTGAATCCAGATTTGAAGTTCCAGCGGTACCAGTTGGAGAGTCTTTCAGAGGTCCTAAGATGCCCGTAGGATCAGTGAAACTTAACGTTCTTGTTGTTCCTATCAGAGACGAGGGAGGAGACAGTGATGGGGAAGTAGGGTCTTTTGCAGGCGGATTTAACACGGCCGGCGTGGAATTCAGGATTTGAGACATTCTCGAGGTATATGTTGATACTGAGCCTGCCACATGGCCCAATACATCACCTGGAGTGGCCATAATGCAGTGACTTGTCAGTGATACCGCCTAATGTGGTTGCTTTTTTTTAGTGATGCGGAAATGAACAGGAATATTTTGAACTGCAAAGAAAACGTCGTGCAGAAAAAGGCAGGGTGGGTATAAAAGGGTAGACAGTGATAACTATGCTATGGAGGGGGGGTTTTGCGGAGTGTGAGGTGGTTTTTGATGCTTTTGTAGAGTTAGAAAACCGTCGGTGTGGTTCCACTGTATTACTTTCGTAGTCAAATAGCTACTTTACCTGCTGTTTACGTCCTTTTCAATCCAGGATTCAACTGTGAAAGGGTGCAAATCTTAATGTGTGATGGTAGAGAAAGAGAAATATCTGGATGTATTGGGTCCACGCACGACCCCAGTCGTGTGATGACTGATGGCGCTTTTCGCAGCCATTCATTCATGCAGGAGGGAGGAGAGGAGAGGAGAGGAGAGGAGAGGAGGAGTGCTTTATCATTGGATAAGCATGTAATGTTAATGCTGTTTCTGAGAAACATTTCTGAAAAACGGTTCTGATATGCGGTTCTGATTAATGGTCCTGATAGCTGTTTTTATAAGTTTTGATAAATAGCTTTGGTAGATTATTTATATATAGTTCTGATAAATAGTTCATATATAGTTCTTACTTATGTCTCTGAAACCACTAATACATCTCAAAACAACGTGTATCTACCTTCACTCACACCATATCGTCTTGGCAATTTTGGTCTTCAGACATCCGCTTGGCTTCCTACAAATTTTCCACTTAATATACTTCTTGCGGTGCCCGATTATAATTTGTAATAGCAAT
Source organism: Kurtzmaniella quercitrusa (assembly GCA_030570095.1). Taxonomy (NCBI): domain Eukaryota; kingdom Fungi; phylum Ascomycota; class Pichiomycetes; order Serinales; family Debaryomycetaceae; genus Kurtzmaniella; species Kurtzmaniella quercitrusa. Next base: position 24,646 of record JAJLUZ010000027.1, on the reverse strand, counting down.
TCCATCATGATCAATCATCTTGAAGGTCTCTAAGGTACCATGTGTCCGTTTTTACATTCAAAGACACTTCCGTGTATGCACAGCTATAAACTCTCCTCGAATTTTCCGTCCTCGAATTGTATGACAAGTTGAAATGTCCTATTGTATCACTATTACTTGTCTCTTCTCCTTGTTTCTCTTTCCTCTTTCTCTCCTCTCCTCTTGCTCTCCTCTTCTCCTCTTCTCATCTCTTCTACACTCCTCTACTGATTATTATGCGGATTAGGAAGCCTGTGGTTTATCCCATCTCCGTGATTATCCCTAAGCATGGGAAGATGCATCTGAGGAAACTGTGATGATACAAACCCGGGTACTTGTGGTTGACCATTATTCATTCGATTCGCTGTTTGATGTAAATGTGGAGGCGTTCCTCTGGATAATTGAGGTGGTTGTGATGGTGGAATCCCAGAAATATTCCCTCCACTTCCAGTTGGTGGTCTTTGCTCCCATTCAGGTTTCAAATACATGTTCAATCCTGGTAACCTTTGACCTGACCCGCCAAGGCTTGAAGGCGGTGGGAGATGTCCTCCGCCAACCACTCCGCCAGGACCACCACTCTGCGGTCTTCGATCTTCCATAAAGGGCAATTTTTTGGAAAAATCGCTACTGCCGAGCATAGGACCTGGCCCTGGCCCCGGGTGAATACTTCCTCCATGGCTCAGAGAATCAGTGATTCTAAACTTCTGGAAATTGTCTTTGAGGGCGGAGCTCTCGGGTTTGTTAAAATTTACTGATTCAATAGAGCCATTGGACAATCTGAGTGGGGCTCGATTGCTGGTAGAAAGATTTATGTCCTTCAGATTAAAATTAAGAAATCCGTTAAAGCCTACTTTGCCATATTCAGGGTTCACATTCACGTAGGGTGTTTGTGATGGAATTCCATGAATATTAGGTGATTGCTGAGGTTGTGTACCTCCTTGTGTCGCTGGTGGTTGTTGAAGTTTTTGCAGATTATGCGAGGGTGGAGTCTGAAGCATTGGTTGTTGCATCGGAGACCGTGAAAGTCCTTGTGAATATAAAAGTAGAGATTGCTGGGAGGGTAACAGTTGTTGAATCTCCGGCGAAAGTTTGGTTGATGGCAATGGATAAGGCTTATTGATTATTGAAGTAGGAGAGGTTAAAGGGTTACTTCTTGCAGCATTATTTCTAGGGGGCGGGTTGTTACTTATACTAGAAGAGTGGGCCTGCTCACTTATATTGGATCCTGGCTTCAATCCCTCAGTTATTCCTGCAATACTACTGGCGGAGACTGGAAGGGTGGTCCGGGAAGCGTTAGGAGAGGTGGTCGTGGTGGTGTTGGCGGTGGTGGTAGCAACAGGGGATGAACCCATTGTGGGGGTTTTAGAGCCGCCTACTTGTGGGGCCGGTGGCTGTAATGTTTGTGGGCCAGCTGCTTGTGCTACCACATTAGCCTGTGCTTGTGCCCTTGCTCTAGCTTGTGCTTGAGCTTGTGCCTGTGCTTGGGCAAACTTACCCGGGTCATCAATGATTTCTACGTTTTCTTTGGCATAATTGACGGCCATTTTGTTCTCCTTCCCGGTAATTCCATGCTTTCTTCTGATATGACGAGCCAAGGAATCATGTCTGGGATAACTTGACACTTTGGTGCCATTTCTAAGACAATAAATGCATTTGTAGATTTTCTTCTTGGTGGCATGAACGAATTCCTGATGCCTTAAGAGTTCATTTTTACCGTAGAAAATCTTGAGGCATGGAGTAAGAGAATTTGGGTCGAGTAAATGGCATTGATGGATTACTCCAGTCTTTGTTTTTTGTTGTTTACGAGCCTCTTCGGACATGTCATCTCGAATACTCTTATCATCGTCACTGTCACTATAATCGGTGGTTATCTCTTCAACAATTACTGGAGACCCGGTCAAAGACTTCCTACGAATTGGATTATTTGACACCACCACTGGTTGTTGCTGTTGTTGTTGTTGTGGTGGTGGTGGTGGTGGTGATGGTGGGGTTGGAGTTGGAGGTGGTTTTATCTGCTGGGATTTACGTGGGGGGTCATTGTTTTTTAAAGTGATGTCAATATAAGATTTGATTGAAATTCGGTCGAATTTTTTGCTGGTAGATTCCTTGTCAAACAGATGGAAAGAATAGTTGTAAAATGGGTAAGGAAACGGATAATCCACACCCTGAGCCATATGAGGTTCGAGATAATTTGTTGGAGGTTTTACGAGAGGACCGAAAGATGTTTGAATCACTTCAAGCCCACACAATTTCAAGAAATATTCCAAGTCTGGGAGCAAATAAAGCAAATGATAAACTTCCCAATATCTAAGGGCATATACGACGGAGACCAAGTATCTTGTAATATGAGATGCAAGGGAAAGATTGAAGTATGTGGAAGAAATCTTTAGTAATGACTTGTAATTTTCAATTATGACCCTCAGTAGGTGTTCACTGGGGAACTGGTACTTTCCCTGTTCAATGGGATCAATTTGGGGTACGAAAGTGGTGAGTTCATGAAGTTGGGACTCGATGTTTATCCTATGGGAGTCATCTTTAGTTTCATCCAACGATCTGAGTAACTCCTGGAGTTGGAAAGAGTACCGGTTAATCAGAGGGACTCTCTTTAAAGAAATGGATTCAGTGGTATGAGGGGTTAGTTTCATTATATCCAGAAGGATGGGGTCATTTTCGCCTTGGGAACTGAATCTAGGGAGTTCCAAGCGGCTTAAAAGGGCTTAAAAAAGGTTAGTAACAAGTTCAATAAGGAGGAGAGGCAGGAGGGGGTAAGAGGTGGTGGTGGTGGAAGGATGGCGAAGGTCTGGCGAAGGAAATAACCATTCGTGGGAAATTGAAACGGAGATGTAAGGAGAGGGGAAGCATTCCAGGAAGTGGGGGTGAACGGTAATGAAAGTTCATAGAAGTTCATAGAACCCATGTATCATTCAGAATGATATAATGCAATGGCCTTCCAGACAACCCCCGGTAAATCATCTAACCATAAGTTCAACGAAGAAAGTTCCCTACCTTTCCTTTCCAATTTCGTCGATGCAGCAACGAAGAAAGTCGGCGATTTCCAGTGGCAAAACAAAACATACCTTGAGGATGTAACTCTTTGGATCCGGTTATTTCAACCAGATCGGAGGGACCCGTACTGGCCTCGAGCTTTTGCTGATCAGACATCACCAGGGCAAACAATATCCTGGGCTTCAAAGTCTGCAAATAATAAGTGGCCATCAAAACTCTGCAACCTGAATGTGCAACAAAAGCGAGCGCAGGGCGTGTGTGGCTCAAGGTCGACTGCCAGATTGGGCAAGATTTGCGGCGGGCACGACCGGCTGCTGGATGTTAACGACGGCAGGTATTGGCGAGATAGATTAGAAGGTAGTGATGGTAAAAGGGTAGTAATAGGGTAGTAATAGGGTGGTTATAGGGTGTTAGTCGATAGAGATTGGTTTGGAATTCGGGAATAAGGTATGAATCGGTAGAAATTGGTTTGGAAATCGGGAGTAAGGTATGAGTCGGTAGATATTGGTTTGGGATTTGGGTGGTATTATGTTAGTGGTTTTGGTAGAGGTCAAGAGTGAGCGTTATAGTGGTGTAAATGTTTGGTTTACAGTGCTACAATTATTTGTGTGAAGTGTGAAGTGAGTAACTGTTAGTGATAATGGAGTGCAAGTCCTTGTGTGAAATTGATGAATTAGGTAATGGTTAATGGCTAATGACTAATGGCTAATGACTAATGGCTAATGGCTAATGGCTAATGGCTAATGTGTCTTGGTATTGTAAATAAATGGCAATAGGTAATGTATGCAATGTGTGAAATCATATATGTTTATAGGTTTACTTGAATAGTTTTGCGTGTTTGCATGTTTGAATGACGTTCACATATAGTCTAAATGTCGATTTTGGGTCGATTTTACGGCAATTTTATGGCAATTTTATGGCGACATTATGCAGATGGAGTTCTCGTAATCTTATGCTTATCACCCCTAGTGTTCTTGTGGGTCCTTGATTTACGAATCACTTCTGATAAACCTCACACGAAACATCTATCCATCAAAAGTTATTTGCATCAAGTGTCTATTTCTGTATATTCCTTTTGTCTTATGTCTTATTTCTTAAACGCATGTCAATGCCAGACCTCTTATGCGTGTGGGTGATTTGAAAAACGATGCTTCATCTTTACTTATGTATGGCGTAATTTTCGAACGCTTTGAGTTTGACATTGTGTAAATAGAACTAATAAACGTACTGTGTACCCACAAAAATCAAACAAGTGACCTCAATTAGACCTTATAACCGATAGTGGTGCTAGTGACCCAACTCATGGGGATATAACCTCTTTCCATGAATCCTTCAACGTTTAACATCTCCCTACTTTTCGTATGGCCCGCTTCTCGCGTGCCCCTTTTCGGTAGTGATAAGCCTGCAGTCCGTATAATCCACTGCTGCTTAAATCCAATCCTCCTCTTGAGATAACATTCTGGTAGGGTTCGGTTGACAGTTCCAAAAAGTTTTCTTAACTGTCAATTAGGAGACATCTCTGGAACTTTTCCTTATCCTTTCTCAATTCGGAGCCATTGAGCAGATAGAATAGCTCGGATGTCTCTTTCTTCATCTATGTTTCTGTTTCTCTTTCCAAGTCGTGCAAGGCTCAGCTGCAGGTCTGCAATGGGGGAGATGGGAGAGTGGAGGAGTACTGTCTTCATCAAAAGAAGGCATAGAAGAGCACTTCAATCAATACAATGAAAGCGATTTTCCAAACTAATAAGTAACAACACCAAAAGGCAATTTACATATAGTATCTTTCCAGCAATAATAACCTATCATTGATAATAGCTCCTCCATCATTCTACTTATATAAATTACGTCTCCTTCCTTGTCCCGTTGAATGCTCCAAATAATATTATACCAGCCTGCATGATGTCTGGGTGCAAAATGAGTTCCACCACCGGATAAACTACTTCTTAAACTACTTCAATCTACTTTCGATGTACTTCTTAAACTACTCCGATCTACTTTCAATCTCAATCTGCTTTCAATCCACTTTGATCTACTTTGATCTACTTGATCTACTTTGATCTACTTTGATCTACTCAAACTGTTGCTACTCTAATTTATATATTAGTTTGGTGTTAGATAGGTCATTTGGTATCGTGTAGAAGATTTATCCCTACTAAAGAAACATCTGCCCTCTCGAAGGCTTGTACAGAATTTCATCAACTTTCGTCTTCTTATCTGAAACAGTCTCGGCGTCTTCAAAAGATTCATTAAATTGTAGATAACTCTTTTCAGTTTTTTCATTCAGAGCTACTTGTAATGTCTCTCCGAGATATCTTAAAACGGGTTTGAAAACCATGTTGTATACATCGGAGCCCCATAAATTATCTAGGTGCTCGTGGTCTCTGATGGCTTCTGCTGATACATGCGATGGGAGTTGGTCAAGCATTACATTGATATCCACCAAAGAATCAATATCTCCATAGAGAACATGGATAGGTACTTTGATATTTTTCAATGGATACTCGATTGTTTCATATTGACTTCCCTGGAAATCAGTGAACATTCTGAATTTTTTCAGGGAAATGACTTGAAACCAATGGACTACACATTTAACTGAAGTAGTTGAGTATAAATGGGCATAGCTCGAGAGCTTTTGTATTTTGGAGATATTTCGGGACCTCCAATTGAAAAGCCAATAGTTCAGCAAATCAATCATAGTATCATAGAAAGGAGGATACATGAGATTTTGCCAAAGGATAACTGAAGGCATTAAGATCTTCCGAGAAAATATGAGGTACATTACACTAGGAGAGGCTTTGACCATAATATCCAATACTTTGGAATACAATCCTTGTGGGGTGGTTGCCGGTGAAATGGCGATCATTTTTTCAATCTTACGATTCAAATCGGGATTAACTGATATACTGGCAAATGCTTGTGCCGTTCCTTGCAGAAATCCAATATAAATAAGTGAAGATACTTTGGTAAGATCCAATATATAATCGATGGTGTTTGGAATATCAAAGAATGCAAATTCATCCAAGGAGAAATCCCAGAATTGTTCGGACGAAGTCTTATAGAATAAATGTTTCTTGGAGTATTTGTTTCCTCGATTATTACCAAGCCAAACGTCATATCCTAAATCATAAAGTAAAAATGGTAAATTCAGATGATGGTCTAACATGGTGACCCAGATTTCTGAACTCATAAGTAACCCATGATGGAAGTAAACAACTTTACCATTCCTTGGAGTGGAACATCTGTCGTTAGATAATCGATGGATATTTAACAAATAATTGTCCTTAGTTTTCACGATATGCAGTTCGACTCCGTATCCAAAGCATTGACACATAGATGCAAAGTCAGTCAGGTTCAATAAATCGATCATAAGATGGTATTTATCTTCATCTAGTTCGTTGAATGAATTCAGACGTAAGTATTTGAACTTCCCAGTGGCAAAAATGCCCCCGTCATCTGCCAAATCATCAACGGGATCATTGGAAAGGGAGTATAATCGTTTGAGAGTGGACGTGAATAATGAGATAAGGGGAGCCGGTAAGAGCACGGTAACTATCAGCAGCATATACTCTATCCAAGCCAATCCAAGCAGGAAAATAAGTAATGGCCATTCTCGTATGGATAACCGTCCTAAAACGGGAATAGCCATGGTTTAGTTTGATGATATTTGATGATATTAGATGATATTAGATGATACTTGATTAGCGTAGATGAGTTGCTGCTAACAGAAGCATAGGGAAGGTTGTGTGCAGTTTTGGAATGACCCAGCCAGCAGGGCACTAAAGCAAGCAAACATAAATGGACCGAGGATAGAGAAGAGTGTGGGAGAGAGAGAGAGGTGGATGAAGAAGGGAAGGAAGGGAAAATAGTGAGAGGAAGCTCAAAGGAGCAAGTGAAGGCTTGGTTGAAATATCGAAAGAAACAAGAAATCAACAAAGATGTCGATGATAGGATGTACGAGGAATTCGAGGGACACCTGAACAAAAACTATTGTATCATCATTTCCGTCCTGCAGCGTAAACTGCGTAAACGAGGTGCCTATGTCTACTGCAGGTGCTCTAGAAAGATCGGGGTTGGGGAAAGAGGCTTAAAAGGGACAAAGAAGGTTCAGATCATCTCAATAGAATGCTACCTCTATTCTAAATTTTTACGGTTTCTTTTCTACAGTTTATAGCTCAATTGCCCACCTCAATTCCTAGTTGGTTTATCATGGGTTCTTGCCCGTCCTTGCCTCGTGTAGTTTTTAAGCTTTCGATAGATTCGGATAAATTTTAATAGGCGTGTGTTATTACTGACGGAACCTTATTGACACAGTTTGTTTGGGATAATTTTCATACCAATACATATGAAGTATAACCATCTGAAACGATTATAAGCCCCTTTCCCGAGGTTCCTTCTCGCATAGCATCAATATTTTAGCTTCATTTAATGTAGCGAATTGTTTCGAGTTTAAGGCGACCTCTCATAAATAGTTCGCCCGAGATCGGGTTTATTAATAGCACAGTGCTCAAACATGTACAACGTTTTAAGTAGGATCGATTAAACAAACTGTGTCATTCAATTCATTAATAAATTGATAAAATTGACAGATTTTGAACCTTCTAAACATTAGTCTATACATTCTCTCTGAAATTACCATTTGCCCTTGCTAGGGTGGGTGTTTTTTTTCACAATCTCTAGCTAGTAGCGGTAGGTATTTTTTTCGATAATTGTCATGGTCTCGGAGGGTCAGAAACAACACCGACTTCCGGTGCCACAGGGTGCTATTCCTCAAATAAAGTCGACTTAGCAACAATAGACTTACAGGGACACATGTGCACAATGACACAATCAATTTACCATTTAAAGAAAGTCGTATGCATCAACGGGATGCAAACGGGTAGATTGACACTTCTCTATTGGCTAGAGCCTTCAAACAATATGAAATGACTATCATTCCAGCAAATGACAGGCTCGTATTGCCTCTCCTGCATCAGATTAATCTGATAAAAATGCCGAAATAGCACGGAATTTTCAGTTTAAATCGACATTCCAGCGTCAAAGTTAGAAAATATTGAGGATTAAGGTACAATGTTTGCATTAAATGAGTGGTTTTCTAATGGGGACAATTGGTACTTATATAGGATGGTAAATTTGCTCGTTCCGTAGGATTATATTTGCTCAATTAAACGTCTCTCATCAGATTACTAAAAAATGGTTGCAATCAAGTACTTAAGTCAAATTTCATTGGCAGCTTCTGTGTTAGCTGGAAATGCCCCAATCGTGGCTGATTCTCCAACTGATGTCAAGTATATCGCTAATTTTGACAAAACTGTACAGGGTTCAGTTGAATTTTCCGCTCCAAATGGTACTGTTTATGTTGCAGTTAACCTTAAGGATTTCCCCGGTGAAGGTCCATGGACTTACCATGTTCACGCCCACGTTGTCCCAACTGACGGGAACTGTACTGGAACTTTGGGTCACTTAAATCCATACAATGGTACTACCAATGGTACTACTGCCGCTGCTAAGGAAGTGGGAGATCTCGCCGGTAAGCATGGTTCCATTGAAGGCACTTCTATTAACACTACTTACTACGATCCGTACTTATCTTTGGATCCATCTGACCCAGCTTTCCTTGGTAACTTATCAGTTACTCTTCATTTGAAGAAAGACAACTCAAGAATCGCCTGTGCTAACATCACTTTGGTTGAAGACAGTACCAGTTCATCCTCTACATCCAACTCAAGTTCCAGCTCCAACTCTACTGCTAGTTCCACTGCTTCCACTGCATCTTCCACTGGTGCTGCTTCCACCATTGGTCTCTCTGGTGGATTGGCTATTATTGCCGCTGCTGCTTACTTGTTGAACTAAGCCTAAAAAATAAATATCAAGTGCCAGCTATTGTTAAAGAGATGTAAATGATGTAAATGATGTAAACTATCACGAAGACGTATTTTATTTCGTATGTAGAATAGTACGTAGAGACGAAAGTATACCTGTGTAAATATCTACATTACGATTGAAATAGAGTACGTTGATTAGGTAATAGGTTGGGGGGTAGATTTACTATGGAATGTAGGCTGCAGAAATGCTGCACAGTATTATCATCTCACTATATGGCTGGGTCAAAGGAAGAGGAAGAGGTGCATGTGATGGGCAAAGTCCAGATGCACATCTCTCCCACTAAGTTCCGGTGTCCCAACTCCATTGCTGCATACATGTAACCGAACTATGACACCTTCTTACTAAGTTGCAACTATAGTAGTACCACACCCCATCTATTAGAGACCAGAAATGTAAGAGGGGGGGAGGGCCTCGGAGCATGTCATTGTGGGGATGGACCTGCATGGGGTAAAAAAATCTTTGCATGGAAGACATTTCTCTCCTGCATACAAGCCAAAGTTACAGGTGGTAGTCGGTGAAGGTTGCTGTTGTGGGTTTAAAGATGATGGTTGTGTCAATGAGACAAGGTTATGCAGATAATGAATCCTTGATTCAAGCGGTTCAAACTGGCGCCCATGTTCACTATATGAGGAAATTTGGTGCGCTACATAATGCATAGTGTAGAAGATTTCTGCGAAGAGCACTTCATGTATTAAAATGTCAGTGAGCGAAATACTGCCACACTATTGGCTGGCTCATATGTAAAGGCCCCATGTAAACTGTACTACCCCACGACTTACATCCATTTTTAACAACCCCGTAAGCCCGTTTTATATGAAGGATTTGGTTCCCTTATTCCCAAACCGATTTCTTTTTCTTACTTATACTGCCAATATCAGCTGGTTGAAATCTGGTGTATCAACTGTGAAAATTTTATCGAACTTGTCAAAGAAGAATGCTGTTTAAACGGTTTTTATCGGACAACTTCGTCCCTCGAATTCCTAAAAAGAAGCCGACGTTTGAGCCGTTGAGCGACACTCATTTAGGTCACACTATCGAAGAAGAAATTGCTAAACGTGAACAGCATCCTCATCCTCAACAAATATTCTCATCGGATAATGCAAGTGATACTAGACTTTCGACGACCAGTGATCCAGAGAAGAAAAAAGAAGACACAATTGCTGTAGTGCATTCAAGAGAAACTGCTGGTACTAACGATGAATATAATGTCCTCCATCGTTCTTTGAAGGGACGTCATGTGCAACTTCTTGGAATTGGTGCTACCATTGGATCGGCCCTTTTCGTAGCCATCGGTAGAGCTTTAGCTAAAGGTGGTCCCTTATCTTTATTATTAGGTTTTCTTACCTGGTCTATTCCTATTTTATTTATAACTATGTCTACCGCTGAAATGGTTCTGTATCTTCCTATAACTTCTCCATTTGTACGTATGGCTGGCCGATGTTGCGATGAAGCTCTCGAGATTATGACTGCTTGGAATTTTTGGTTTCTCTGTTGTGCTCAAATTCCTTTCGAAGTGGTAACGGTTAATTCTATTATACATTTCTGGAGGGATGATTATTCACCTGCTATCCCATTAGCAGTTCAAGTAGTTCTTTATTTTATTATTAACGTTTTCGGAGTCCGGATTTATGGTGAAACGGAATTTTGGCTTAGTATTGGTAAAGTTGTTTTGGCGTCGGGCTTGATTATATTCACTTTTGTTACTATGGTTGGTGGTAATCCTAAACATGATGCCTTTGGATTCCGTTATTGGCGTGACCCCGGTCCAATGAATACTTATATTCATAAAGGTGATTTGGGTAGATTTCAAGGTTACCTTGCCTGTTTGATTCAGGCTTGTTTCACCTTTTCTGGTCCAGAATATATTGCTAGTGTGGCCTCTGAAACTATCAACCCTCGTAAAACTTTACCTTCTGCATTTAAACAAGTTTTTATTCGTTTGAGTGTTTTCTTTATTGGTGGTGCCCTCTGTTGTGGTATTTTGGTAGCATACAATGACCCAATTTTGACGGAAACTTTGGGAGTCACTAAACCTGGAGCTGGAGGTTCTCCGTACGTGATTGCCATGCAAAACCTTGGAATTAAAGTTTTACCAGATATCGTCAACGTTTTATTGGTGACTTCAGCCTTTTCTGCTGGTAATTCTTATACTTATTGTTCTTCTAGAACATTATACGCAGTTGCCCTTGATGGTTATGCACCAAGATTTCTTACTGCCACTACAAATACTGGGATTCCCATTTATTGTGTGGTGATTTCTCTCCTTTGGTCCTTAATTTCATTTTTACAACTTAATGAAGGTTCTGCAGTTGTTCTTAATTGGATTATTAACTTGATCACTGCATGTCAATTGATCAATTTCACGGTATTGTGTGTAGATTACATCTTCTTTTACCGAGCACTTAAGGCCCAAGGAATTGATCGTCGAACTTTACCGTTCCGTAGTTGGTTCCAACCGTGGCTTGCAATTATCGGTGGATGTTGTGCATTTGTCATGATCTTTGTGACTTCCTACGAGGTATTCCTTCCAGGAAATTGGAACTACCAGACGTTTTTATTCAGTTACTTATTTTTGTTCATTGACATTGGTGTATTTGTATTCTGGAAACTTTATAAGCGTACCAAGTGGAGAAAACCGGAAGAAGTTGATCTTGTTACTGGGTTGAGAGAGGTTGAACTTCATGAGCAGAAACTCTACGAAGACTATGCTCGTTTGAACAAATTAGATGAACATGGTAATTTCAAGAGAACGTGGTGGCAGAAAATACTAGTGACTATTTTCGGAAGTGAAATGTGATGGGGGGAGTAGATAAATTAGAGTAGAATGTGATTGTAAGTATTTTTCAATCCTTGTCATAACAATTAAAATATATATATTCCAATTTTCATTGAAATGGGTAGGTTTAGTTCCCATTTGGGACTCAATAGATGAAGATGATGACAATTGTGGGTCATGTCATGAGGATGTGAGGATGTGTGGATTCACTCGTTCCATAATAGCAGATTATTTTCTAGGTGGTCTGTGAGTGAATTGTGGGACTATTTCTTCTTTAGAGACTTAGTGTGGGACTATATGTGCAGCATGACACGAAACTGTACCCAATGCGGCAAAAGCCATTAAGGGGTTGTATACTAGACCTATTGTAGGCGCGAGTGAAGGTGTAGAGAACGATTTGGGCCGGAACATACGAGAGAATGTGGGAAAGTTTCATTGCTGGCTAACATTTCCTCTAACCAACACATTGGACGAAGCAGGTACAGTCAGGTACGATGTTTTTCATTCAAATGAGCTCGGAACCAAGTAAGGGATTGGACTATTTAGTCCTCCTATGCCCCGTTCTAGACAGCCCTTTCTCTTTCTCTCAGGTTCAAAGAACGTATTCCGCAAAAAAAAAAACGTCTGTGCCTGCTAAATATGGCAACAGTTATGCAGCTTGTTTGCGGCAACGTGGTGGTCCAGATTGTACAGTAGACTTGTGCAAGTGTGTGACTTTGTTTACCAACGGGGTGTAGCCACAGCCAGCTATTGCACGAGATTATTCAAGGCGTAGGTTCTAACCTAATACATCTTACCTCCTTAGTTGTGGTTTCGGAAACTATTTAAACCTGTATCAATTCCTATTCCTTGTCCTAGTTCCAAAAATCTTTACAATGCAATTCGTCACTCTCGCTTTACTTGCTGCTCCCCTTGTTGCTGCTGTGGAGCCTTACATCTCCTCTCCAGTCGTTCAATCCTCTTTAACTACTGAAACTTCCAGTCCATTCCTCACTGGAGTCACCCAAGAAACTTCCAGTCCATTCCTCACTGGAGTCACCCAAGAAACTTCTTCTCCATTCCTTACTGGAGTAACTCAGGAATCTTCAGCAACCAATAACCCATTTGTCACTGGAGTAACTAGGGAAACATCCTTGGAAACTAGCGAAACCACTGCTTCGTTTGTCACTGGGGTTCCAAACCCATTCTACAATTCCACTACGGTAATTCCAGTCCCTACTGCTACTGATAATGGTGCTGCTAAGGTTGGTCTTGGTGCTGCTGGTATTGTTGCTGCTGCTGCTCTTCTCATGTAAACACATCTACATATAATTTGCAAGACTGTTTTCTTACACACCGTAGTCAAACCGTATACTGTACAATTATCTTACCTACTGTCACTAGATATTCCCGGTGTTAAACTCTGTTTCGAATCTGCATTACTCCAATACGAACTTTTTTTTCGTTCGGTCTAAAAAGGTTGCAAGTCAATGAAAAAATATTCCCTTTTTGAACAAATTGACCTGTAAAAGGTGACAATTACTAGCGGGGTTGCATGAGAGGGCACGGTAAGTAGCAAGACACCCACCGAAGCAAAGGCTAGCTACTGGATGGCAGTGAAGGTTTAAAGGGTTGATTGCGGCAATCATCAAGAAATCTTGGCCTAATATAACTTAAAAGTGTAATGCTTAGTATGGTTACCAGTCTCTTAGTCCTAAAGTTAATTTATGTGTTTATCAGTAGCTTTTCTAGGGTTGAAGGTTCTAGAATAGTAGTGGTGGTTTGAACTCACCATGTAGGCGAAGATGTCAAGGGCAAATAAGGGGCAAATAAGCGTCGAAGAGCCTCCCCAATTTGCCTCGGGTTTTAAGAAGAATACGTGTATGTATGTATGTGAGTGATGTGCCTTTTGTATATGTTTAAGACGAGTGAAGGACCCACAGTAGAATTTATTATAAACGCAGATTGTATTGTTGCATATTAGTTGCAATAAGTCCGGTAAAAATCTGCTACATATAGACGGCTCCTCTGATTCAATTGGCTAAGGGTCTCTTTAATGGCTGTTTATTTATGCATGATTCTTGTTTGATTGATTTGTTTTGAATATAAAAGTAATACCAACTGTCGTTGGTGGGTATATCTGTTTGCTTGACTAGTTTGTTAATTTTTGTGATAGGAATTTTAATGACAAATTACTAGCCTAATGATGATGTCATTTTAAGAGGATTAATTGGAAGTGCTTCGTACCAATCTCTTTGTATAGATACATGTATATACACATGTATATGGTGTATGGTTAATGTTAATTATTGAATGGGTTTGGGATTTTACCAGCCCTGGTGGTGATCATCGTGGTTATTATTCTTAGCGCCAAGCATTTGCCCTTCAGTCAGAGAATTGTTAATTTGGTAATAGAACTATTAGAGGGCAAAGTTAGTCCATGGATAAGGATGATAGTACTGAATAGAGATTAGAACATGGGACCCGTTTAAACTGGACCACCGCCGCAGTCAAGATGGGGTGACCAATTTCATTAAGACGGGAGAGATATAGAAAAGACATAGGTAAGTGGTAGGAAATATATAGGAGGAATTCGCAGAAGACACACAGAAGTTACAGGATAAGGAAGGCATTGATCGATCTACATCGATTCGTGTTTCAGGAGATATGATGTATCAACGAATGCAAGACTGATATATCACAAATCAAACAATGGAGAAGAAGGCAGAAATCCTGGAGAATCAACAGTGGAATTGAATCTGTGAAACTGGAATGAAAATAGAATCTTTAGAACGGTATATGTGTATGGTCAGAGAACGTCCAGAAATGTATAGTAAGAAGAAAATCTTTGTGACGGAACCAGACGAAACAAGGACGAAACAAAGCACCCAAAAAAGAGAACTCAAATAGAAGGTAGTCAAATAGAAGGCAGTCAAATAGAAGGCAGTCTCTTGGGAAATTCATAGAACTAGCAGCAAAGTAACAATAGACCAACAAAACCATCTCTACTTCCCTATCGAATTCCATGTCTTTTATTCTCTTCTTCTCCTCCATCTCTTCATCGTCTCTTCCTTTCATCGTCTCTTCCTTTCGTCGTCTCTTCCTCTCATCGTCTCTTCCTTTCATCGTCGCTTCGCTGCTTCTGAGATAAAGGTTGAAAAATAAAAATAACAATAATAATTCAGACTGCTTTTTTCCAATCAATTGTGACTTTTCCCCTATACCCGTTCAGAGTTCAACCCCTTGAAAGCCACCTTCTCAGGTCCTGTTGGCCACTCTCGTTACTCCCTTTGTAAACATTGTCAAACAAATGGTGTTTCTAGACATACTTACGTCGTATGAGAGCTGGAGAAATGGCCCCTGGCGCCGTGCCGAGGTCTCTCAACTCGAGGAATTCAATGATAGAGAGATATTTGTACAAAGAGTATTAGCAGTTCTGTCATCTTCAACTTCAATAGTGTTCTGTTTGGCGGCTCTTTATATGTATTTTGCCATGGATCCTCGTCGTATAGTATTCCGTCATCATCTTATCCTTTATTTATTATGTTATGACTTATTAAAGGCCATCATTTTACTTATCTACCCTCTGAGGTTATTATCAGAATCACGTCTGTATTATGACCAAAAATTTTGTCATACGGTGGGATTTTTCACTGCTACTGCTGTGGAAGGGGCTGACTTTGCCATCCTATCCTTTGCCTTGCATACTTTTTTGCTTATTTTCAAAACTGATTTCACTGTAAGACTCCCCAATGGTAGAACTGAAGGAGGGTTATATAAAGCTCGTAATTATGTGTATATTTTATCAGTGGTGGTCCCATTGGTGCTTGCATCATTGGCCTTCATCGGTGAAGGTTACAACCCTTACGTATGTTGGTGCTACCTTCCTCAAAGACCGGT
This sequence comes from Kurtzmaniella quercitrusa, assembly GCA_030570095.1. Taxonomy (NCBI): domain Eukaryota; kingdom Fungi; phylum Ascomycota; class Pichiomycetes; order Serinales; family Debaryomycetaceae; genus Kurtzmaniella; species Kurtzmaniella quercitrusa. The sequence goes on along the minus strand of JAJLUZ010000027.1, from coordinate 9,084 downwards.
CTGGTACCGGCTTGTATTATCCTGGGTTCCAAGATTCACCATTGTAGTATTAATCTTTACTTTCTATATCATGATATATATCCATGTCATTCGTGAGTTCAAGGCTCTTGGAGGAATGTTTGTTACAATGAACCATCGTCGAAATCAGCCCACCAGTGAACGACCCACCTTCTTCTCTGCCTTGAAATATGCCTATTCTCTGTTCATGGATAGTGTATTCCCAAGGTATGACATGGACCCTCTAGATCTGACTACTACTTCCTCTCGATCTAAGGATCCTTCCAACGACAAGACCAACAACAACAACAATTTAAAAGCTACCAAGAGCCCTGCTAAACAAGGAATCCATTCTCGAGATCGGGATTCTCCCAACGAAGAACAGGACTTCTCTATTATGAATCCAAATCTCTACGGAGAAAACTTGGAGAACTTCCGTAAACGTCAGAAGGTCATTCAGAAGCAAATGAAACTGATTTTTGTATACCCGATTGCATATTTATTGATTTGGCTCTTCCCATTTGTTCTTTTCTGTACTCAAGTCAATTACGAAGAGAAACATCATCCTATCTATTGGTTGAATTGCATGGGGGCATTCATGCAACCTTTCAATGGATTTGTAGATCTGCTCGTGTTTTTTTATCGAGAAAGGCCCTGGGAGGCTACCATTATGCATTCATTCACCAAGGAAAACGCTGAAAAATATGTCTCTATGGTGGTGGTCACTGGTCAGGATCTGGAATCTATGGCCACATCAACTAGACAAGCAAAGCAACTGGTAAGTGCCAGTATGGCTCACCTGGTGTCTGATTATCTGAAATGGCGCCAGGTCCTTCATCATTTGAAACTTCCCTTCTACAAATTACCCACCCAAGAGAATGTCAGTAAGGCCCTGGATAAAATGGAACAACAGTTCCAGAATCTGCTTAATATGAACTCTGCTAATAATGCCACTATTATTGGAGGAATTCATGATTTCCTGAACATCTTGAGTGGCGATTTACTGGAGAAGGAATTCAGAGCAATGGAGCTGTTTTCTATGGGTCAGCTTACTCATCTGTTACATCTGGGTAACAGTAGTAACAAAAGGGCCAGTATTCTGAACCGCCTGTGGCGTTCACGTCAACAAAGTGTGGTTGATCCGATTCTAGAGGGTCGAATCATGCAAAATCCTGAAGCCATCAATGGTGGGACCCTTTTGTCCGTTCCTGGTGGTCCTGTGAACAATGGTGTGGTCCAGGGTCTGGGTTTAAATGGGTATAATACCGCCCAGAACAATCGTCAAAAAAGCAATTCTAATAAATCTTACTCCGCCAAAAAGATGAGTGTTGCTCTGTCGTCGCTGCTGAATCTGTATCTGCTTACAGATTCTGATGAAATGGACTTTATGGAGTTTTTAAAGAAGGGGCCAAACTAAAGATGGAGATGAAAAGGTGGAGGCGAAATGGTCGAAAGATCAAAAAATGGAGATCAAAAGATGGAAAAGAGCAAAAGATCAACAGGTGGAGATCAAAACGCTAGAATTACCGAATCTTGCCACGGACATCAAGAGACTAGATTAGACATTAATAGACCTACAAAATTCCGTGGAAGATCGTGCTAATGAAACCAAATCAACTTATTCATGCTGTAGATGTTTCCTATACTAGAAGGAGCGCCATCTGTAGAAATCAAAAACATTGCTACGTATGGCTAGCCATTAGTATAGTTCACAATGTATCATCCTAAAGAACATTATCCTTATGATCTTCATCTTTAAGATCTTCATCCTGACAAGAAGTCAATAGACCCATCACAACGAACGATTTTAGCTTCTTCTATTTGTATGAAGTACCATCTACACTCTGACATCAATTATTCTTGTTAAATCTAATATACAACTAATATACATGTCTCTTCTGTCGCTTCTTCTCTTCTCCTCTTCTTCCTAATCAAGCCGCTTGCTCATTTCACTCAAATAAACCCTGATATGACTATTCAATTGTTGGACTTCCTGTTGGGCCTCTTTGGACTCATTTTCAAACAGTTTCTGCAACAAAACCATCTTCTTCTCCAAATCTGATATGATCCCCCGTTTTACCACTAACTCCTCTTCCTTTTCCTTTCTATCATCCAGAAGAATCGAATAGTCTTCGGTCAATTTAGCCAACTTCTCCCTTGCCTCTTGACTTTTTTCTTTCGCCTGTTGTCGAATTCGAGTAGTCTTTTCGTCTATGTTGTGTGATTGTCTCTGAAGTTGCTGAATTTGTCGGTTCAAATCATTCGATTCAAGGCTCTGTTGGTCTAGAAAGTCCTGATACTTGACTAATTTACCCAATGCTTGCTCTTCTTTACCCAAATCCGCCAACACTTCCTCTAAGAGTCTAAATAATCCTTTAAGTTCCTGTTCCACCACAAGAAACAGCTCGATCAGAACCACTACATCTCGGAGCAGCTGTTCACTTTCTGTGATTCGTTTCTGATCAGCTTCAAGATTCGATCGTAAATCGGTATTCACTCTACGAACCACCGACAGATCCAGTACTAAGTAACGTTTTAATTTCTCCACTTCTTTGTTCAGTTCAGATATTAAGAAATGTAAATCTTCAACCTTTTCAACCAATCGATTCTTTTCATTCTTGTACTTGGTATGTTCTACAATGAGTTCCACTTGTGTTTTCTTCAATTTCTTGAGTTCATTTTCAAGTTTGCTATTGTATGCATTGATTTGTTGCAATGTAGCTTTCAGGAATTCATCTTCTTCATCATTAAAAGAGGGATGATTTACTTTGGAGGTTTCTGGGATATCTACGTTTAATCTAAGTTGAATCCTCAGGATCTTATCCTGTAGTTGTGTCGCTTCGAGCTTTCTTTGATTAAGAGTGTCCATATTACCTTCACTTTTAACAAGAAGCTCTTCACAATCTCCAGAATGTTCTTCTCTAAACTTAGCATAGTTAACAATAGCACTTAATATTCTACGGATTCTGAAAGGATCAGGTCTCATTATATCTGCAAGAGAGAAGTCATGGACTCCGCAATCAACAAGAAACTTTTGGGCGATTTTAGAAAGCACCAAAAGCAGAAGCAGCTTTGAAGTATCATCCGAAGCAGAAGAAGAAAGATTGGATCCGTTTGAAGGGTTTGACGGATCAAACGGTGGGTCATTTTCGTCACCGAAGTCTCCTACAGACTCCTTGCCCAAAGATGAAGCTTTCCGATGCATAGTTTCTGTAGTGACCCCCAAGAACAGGTCAATTATTTGCTCTAAAAGGGTCTTTATGTACAAACTTGTTGGCTTCAGAACAAGCTCTTCCAGGGCTCTAAAATCACAGCTTTGGAGACATATGGCAATTTCTTTGAAGTCTAAGAGGGGGAAGTTATCCTGATGTTGCGTCAGGACCGCTGGGTTCCGTCTGTAGAGGGCAGAAGACCGAATTATCGACGGCGGACGGGACATGAAGAGTAAACAAACTAATGTAAATGTTTTGGAAACGATCTCACAATGAAAATGAGAAAGTTGGCAAAAAATCCGTGGGTTGGAATGCTATAAGTGGGAGAAAAAAAGTAAAATAGTTAGGATAGAGAGAGACACACAGTAAAGAAGCATAAGAACAGTAATGAGAATACAACAGTAAGACTATACATCCCTTATGATAGTATGTATATAGTATGTACAGAGTATGTATATGATTACATTGTCGTATTTTTTTCTCTTTATATCGTACATTCGTTATACCCGCTCCGCTGACCAAATTGCTGCCCTACACACCACTTTGATCGTCTCCGTTAAAAGCATATATGGCACCGCCAATTTGGCATCGTGCTCAATGGCAGTATCAAGGTGCTCGAGCTCTTCATCCCGGAAAGTGCTAATGAGTGACTTTAAATCTCGAAGTTCCGGCGATTCCATTGCTAATATCTTCCCTGTCTCCTTATCAATGGCTGGGACCTGGAATTGGTTCATTAAAACTCGTAATTGTTCATTATAATGCCCACCAATCACCGTTTCCACTGCTACCGTACAGGCCATAGCTGCTTCCTTACTAATTGCTGCAGTACCTACTCCAATTCCAAAGGCACCAAGCTTCCATAATGGCGTCAAAAGGGACGGCCTGACCCGTCTCTGGGTTTGGAGTCGATTGAACGTGTCGTGATGGTGGATTTCCTGATCCCACATGTGCTGTAAAACTGGCTTCAAATGAGGGTATCGGCTCGCTAAAACGGCATATTGACCCATATAAATGTAATCAGCTCCGAGTTCTCCTGCCTGGTCCACCCTAATGGTTCTGTCCAAAAATGCCTTTTGTGCACGTGAGAGAGCACCATGTTCTATAATAGTAGGTTTAGTATGAGTTGCTGCCTGTGCCAGAACACGGACCAAGGTAGATTTCATCTTTAATTGACCCGATTGGTGTGAAATTCAAAATATTTCAAGCAAAAATATAGCGAGAGGGAGAAGGAGAAGCCGCAGTAAATGAAAAATTACCGAGCAATTTGAGAATTAGCGGGACATAGTGGAAAGATTTAGCGTATAAGTGTGAGTGGGTTGATGTGTTAGTGTGTTGATGTGTCAGTGTTTTGGTAAGTTTTATGAGTCATGTGAGCTGTTTTAAGTTGTCCTTTGTTCTATTCTGTTTCCATTCCTGTACATTTCTATCCAATTCTGTCATTACCTATCTTCTTCTGTCATTATCTATCTTTTTCTGTCATTATCTATCTATATTTCTGTATATTTCTGTCTATTTCTGCCTTTCTGACTTTGACTTTTTAACAGTCCTATTTCTTTATCGTCTTCTTCTACAGCTTCTGAAACCTAGGGCTTGTTGGAAGCTCTTTAGCAACGACGATACTTATACTGTAGCAGTTGATACTTCTTAAACAACTAACTAGACAATACTCCGACACTATGGGCTTGGAAAAACTCCCTAAAATCTTCAAGCAAAAGGTCGATACAACTAAAGTGCAACTCCCGGTGATTAGAAAATGGATATCAGAAGAGATCGATAAGTACTTGCAAGACGATGATATTGTAGCCGAATATCTTGCGGAAATGGTGGAAGCAAATGATGAACCGAATATTGTAGAGATTCACAATCAGATGGTTGATTTTTTGGGCCCTGAAGACGCCTTGATAGTTTGTAGTGAACTCTGGAAAATGCTATTGAGTGCTCAACAGGATAAGGATGGAGTGCCAGAAAAGTTAGTGGAGAGAGAGAAGCAGCGGAGGCGAGAGGAAGCTCTGAGAGTGGATGCGGCAAGGCAGAGGCAGTCAAGGGAGAGAAATACTAGTAGAAAAGACGGCTGGAGAAAGAACCAAGAATATAGAGGATCTACTGGCGATAGCTATAGATCAGGGTCTGATAAACGACAGCGGGTAGAGAAAGACGAACGGAAGCGAACGAATTACAACCGCAGTCGTAGTAAGAGTCCAACAAGAAGGGGAGAAGAGGGTAAAGAGATAAAGAGGTAAGAGGGAAAGAGGTAAGAGGTAAGAGGTAAGAGATAAAGAGGTGAGGTAAGAGGTAAGAGGTAAAGAGGTAAGAGGTAAGAGGTAAAAGTATAATGAAGATATGAACGGTTTTGAAGTGGTTTTCATAGACGATCTGATAGAGTTTATAACGCAGGTGGTGTGGCAGTAGGAGAGCTTCTTGGTGTAAATTTGTGCTAAGAGACTGACTTAAGAGCAGGAAGAGATAGGAGTGAAAGGAGTCGAGTAAAAGGAGTAAAAGGAGTGGAGTGGAGTGTTTGTTTTTCATGGTAGTGTGAAGTATGTATAAATACACGAAAATTGATGAAGGAGAATTGAAAAGGCGAATTAATAACGGGTCGTTGATTGATAGCTGAGGGGACTGTGTTACGAATGAAGAATTGTGCTTCCTGTGATATTGTTAGTGTCGGTTTGATCATCAATAGCTTCCCTCAGTATTTTTCCTGGTAAATAGTATTTCACCCTAAATATAGCGAGGGTATGAACCTCGGTGATTGAGAAACGAGACAGTCATCTACAGCATAGGAGTTAACAAGAGGTAAAGAGATGGAGATATAGATAGCGATAGAGATAGAGATAGAAATAGAAATAGAGGTGGAGATAGAGATAAAGATGGAGATATAGATAGAGATGGAGATATAGACAGCGATAGAGATAGAGATAGCGATATAGATACACAGAAATGTAAATCGAGATATAGGCTCCTCCAAATGAAAACACTTCTCCCTCTGTGACAAAGTTACACCCATACACCCACACTCATAATGCTCCCACACAATGCTCCCACACAATGCTCTGCACTCTATCCTCCCACTTTCACCCTCTCCCCACTCCCATCCGCCTCAAAACCACCCTTAATTTGTTCACCACCACGTATGAGCGAGTCGAACCACCACCACGGCCATAGCCACAGCGAAATCAAGACCCCACCCAATGGTGCCCGGATAGGCAAGTACCAGGTGATCAAAACCCTCGGTGAGGGATCCTTCGGAAAGGTGAAACTTGCCCAGCACGTCGTAACGGGCCAGCGAGTAGCCTTGAAGATCATCAATCGTAAGACTTTGGCCAAACTGGACATGCAAGGCCGAGTGGAGAGAGAAATCTCGTATTTACGGTTGTTGAGACATCCTCACATCATCAAGCTCTACGATGTCATCAAGCTGAAGGACGATATCATTATGGTCATCGAATACGCCGGCAAAGAGCTTTTCGATTACATCGTTCAACGGGGGAAGATGCCCGAAGATGAAGCCCGGCGGTTTTTCCAACAGATCATCGCTGCAGTGGAGTATTGTCATCGTCATAAGATTGTCCATCGAGACTTGAAACCTGAAAACTTGTTGTTGGATGATAAACTCAACGTTAAGATTGCTGACTTTGGTTTGTCCAATATCATGACCGATGGGAATTTTTTAAAGACTAGTTGTGGGTCTCCAAACTATGCTGCGCCAGAAGTTATTCTGGGTAAGTTGTACGCTGGTCCAGAGGTCGATGTCTGGTCCCTGGGGGTCATTTTGTATGTGATGCTCTGTGGTAGATTACCCTTTGATGATGATTTCATCCCTGCTCTCTTCAAAAAGATTTCCAATGGGGTTTACACTTTACCCAATTACTTGTCGAGTGGGGCAAAACATCTTCTTACCCGAATGCTTGTGGTCAACCCATTGAATCGGATAACCATCCATGAAATCATGGAAGACGAATGGTTCAAGCAGAACATCGAAGAGTATCTTTTACCTCCTGATCTTCTGAAAACTAAGACCAAGAAGATTGACATTGATGATGATGTGATCCAAGCGCTCCTGCTCACCATGGGTTACGATCGGGACGAAATTATCGCCGTTATTAATAAGTGTAACCAACATTCTTCACCACAACAACAACTGAACGAGATCATTGATGCCTATCTCTTAATGAAGGAGAATCACAACTTAGTCAAGGACTTGAAACAACTGCACAACGAGAAAATGGACTCCTTTTTGCTGCAACTGCCACCTCCGACTTGGGGTACTACCCCAACTGGCACCGATAGTGGTTCTACCACCCCAGCAGGTCCAGCAGGAGCAGGAGCAGCCCAACTGCTGCATAGGGCTCCTGGAGTACAGCAGTCGCTTACTTATCAGACTCTTCTGGCGGTCCCAGACTTGCTGACGTTACCAAATCTGACTATTGCTATACTACCACTGTCACTTCCCCTGATTCATCGGGCCCTTATGGCTGATTATCCAGAAATTCTGGGTAAAATCAACCCAGTTCTGACGAAAAAGAGTAAGACCAGATGGCATTTCGGGATTAGATCAAGACTGTACCCGTTGGATGTGATGGGAGAGATCTATAGAGCATTAAAGAACTTGGGAGCAGAATGGCTGAAGCCTACAGAAGAGGAACTTTGGACAATTCGAGTACGATGGAAGTATGGTCCTTGTATTGTAAATGGAGAGGTACAAGAAGATGATGGAAAACCTAATTTGATGAAGATGCAGATTCAATTGTTCCAGCTTGAACCTAACAATTACTTGGTTGACTTTAAGTTTGATGGATGGGAAAATGAAGATCAGGATGGAAATGGTGGGGGGGCCACTCAGAAGGAGGATGCTGATGAAATGAGTAGTTTCCTGGCTTATCCATTTTTACACTTGGCTACAAGATTGATTATGGAGTTGGCGGTGAATTCACAGTCACAATGAGAGTAGGATGAGGGAAGGAATGTACGGCGGACAGGCTCAGCAGGCTGTGCAGGTAGAGTAGAGTAGAGTAGATAGACCCAGAGACGAGATAGAAAAGGGAAAGGTGTAGGAGGAGTCATCCAGAATTGATTGCATACGTAGAAAGACTAGACATCGAAAGCTGGATATTGACAGAGTGAAGTAGAAGGAAGAAGCAGAAGTTGAAGTTGAAGTAGAAGTAGAAGAAGAAGAAGGAGAGGTAGAAGAAGAAGCAGTTCAATAGCACAGTTCGAGATAGAGCCTGTTTAATGGAGACGGGCTAACCATTGCAACCGTATGTTATAGCATGAGTTCACTTGTGTGATTCACGTCGTATTGACCGTTAATTATCACACCGCCAGGCGATACAAGTAAAAAATGGAAGGAGACGCCATTAGGTAGCATACACCAACACACCAATACTTGATACACTACCACACGCAGCCAGAGACCACCCAGCATTATCCCAGCATTATCCCAGCATTATCCCAGCATTATCCCAGTATTATCCCAGCATCATCCCAGCAACCCTTCCTAATGGTTCTCCCAATCCATCGATCCTCTCCTGCTCCTCTGTGTACCTATTTCCTGTTGTAGCGGTGTGTTCTTCATCTCTCCTGCCCGATTAGGCTACTCCCAAACACGCTGAGGTCGCTAATTTCCAGAAAATTTTCCCACTAAAAAAATGATTTAGCGCGTTTTTGCGGACTCTAGTTGATTTTTTTAGCGAGAGACCCTGCTAGCAACCACCATTAGGGCCATCTTTGCACGAACAAAATCCCTTTCATTTGTTCTTCTGGCACGATAAGAGTACCCTGAGGCCAAGGAAACCACCTAGTCTTGAAAGAAATCCCGATAATCTTTCTCTTCCTGCTCAAGAAGCCACTCTATTATCGGTGCTTTTCAGTTTCA